>CP135579.1:12238178-12321087 GCA_032401905.1 Swietenia macrophylla | reverse complement strand
ACCAAGATTTTAGTTCAAATCCAACACTAGACAATTTATATGAATGAATAAAAAAGGCACTTAGCTCAACAATGATAATATAACTCCAAATTTGATAACAATGTATAGAAAATATCGAAAATACCCCTATATTTAAAGTAAGTTAAGTTTCTAATAAACCACCCTAAAAGCAGAAAATAAATCTAACAAAGTAAATGAAAGAAATTTAACATAAATTAAGGTCATCATGGTAATCTTCCACTATCATCAATAAAAAATACACTACAATTTTATCAACCTCACTTGTGATTACTAAAAATATAAATAAATAAATCTCATGGCATTTCAAATATAACAGATGCAGCACCTTTATTTTACTTTGTCGTTTAAAGAGAGGGTTCAAAATCAACCAGCAGAGCGGCTTCACGAAGAGTACCCCCAGAAAGTAATTAAAATTACAAAAGAACCAATCTTCCCCATTTTGATGGTTACAAAGGGACCTTCCAATCCCTAATCCATCCGTTACCCAAATAATAATAATAAAAAAAAATTATTTAATCCATTCGAAAAAACCCGCACAAGCAAACAAGACTGCAGTAACAATGGAGCAACACGACGATCAAGAGCACGAGGTCTATGGAGGAGATATCCCCGACGAGATGGACGCCGAAGCCGACGAATATGAACACGAACACGAAGAAGACCCCGACCTCGAACAAGACCCCAACGCTAACTCCAAGGTTTTTGTCTGTGTGTTTGTACGTGACTGTTTGTTTGGGTAAGGTTCTGATTGGTTTTAGTTTTGAAAATTGAAGGAATTGGAGGACATGAAGAAGAGACTGAAGGAGATTGAAGAAGAAGCCGGCGCTCTTCGTGAAATGCAGGCTAAAGTCGAGAAGGAGATGGGCGCCGTCCAAGGTTATCCCTCATTCGATTGTTTTATTAAATAAAGGAAACTGATTTTTCATATCTGTTTTTTTATTGTTTTTACAGATTTTAGTTTATGATGCTAACACCTGTCACGAGATATTACTCAGAAGTTCAGCTTTCAATTTGAATTGTATTTTTTGTTTTTCCAGTTTCTTTGCAATCAAACATGGTTCACTAATTAATCGGTTCTTCTTAATTTGTCTGCGAATTTTTATAATTGCTCTTATGGGCTAAGTATCTTGATACATTGCTGTTGCCTCCAACATGAAATTTAATGTTCTCGCGTTTTTTTACATAATTTTCACGGTTTTGTTTTTCTGTTCGTTTTAATTGGCTTAAATACGAATTGATGTATATAAATGACTGATCTTTTTATCGTTATGATGCTTCCAAAGTTTTATTTTGAAAATTTGATGTGGCCCGACAAGGTTTTATGTAGTTTGGCTTTTTGGTTGTAGTCTTTTTTGTTATTTGAAGGTTTTAATGTCATAGCTTTCAATTTTTGTCGTCTTAGATAGTTTCTATGTTGATTTTTTTTTCCATGGGCATGTTTGAAGATTCCTCGAGTGCTTCTGCAACTCAAGCTGAAAAAGAAGAGGTGGACTCCCGATCAATCTATGTTGGTAATGTAAGAATTCTTGCCTCATGCATTTATGGCTGTTATTCTTTACCTTTTTTCAGTAATGTATGATTTCATGTGTAAGAGCATCAACTTTTATTTTTTAGCCGGTTTTTTAGTAATTTTTTTTTGGTTTATTAGCATTGATAATATCCAATAACTTGAAATAAGGATTACAGATCAGGAATATGCTTCAGATTAAAATATGGGATAGAAACTTTAGCACCTTTTGAGTGTTATTTTTGCATTATAAATATTTTGTATGGTAAAATTCTGGCAAATCATGGCCAGTAACTGATTTGTTGGAATTAATGTAAGGTTTTCACTTCAGGTTTTGTATTCTCTTTTATGTTTTTGCTATGTCAATGTCTGTGACACTGTACATGGTAGACAAAGGGAGTGACTATCTTTTGTTTATGTGTGTATGTAATTCAGGTGGACTATGCATGTACTCCCGAGGAAGTGCAGCAGCATTTTCAATCCTGTGGAACCGTCAACAGAGTGACAATTTTGACAGACAAGTTTGGTCAACCAAAAGGATTTGCTTATGTTGAGTTTGTTGAAGTTGATGCTGTTCAGAATGCTCTACTGTTAAATGAAACAGAATTGCATGGACGCCAATTAAAGGTCTTTAGATTTGATCTTCATTCAGATAATTACTGTATGAGCCTATCTATATATGATTAAACGGTCAGTATGGTTTATCTGCAGGTCTCTGCTAAGCGAACCAATATTCCTGGAATGAAACAGTATCGAGGAAGACGGCCCAACCCATATTTTGGTTTCCGAGGCCGGAGGCCCTTCATGCCTGGTGCTCCTTTTCCTCCATACGGGTATGGGTAAGCACTAGAAAGTTTTGCTTTTGGTTGCTAGGATGACTAACAAAGAGGGAGTAGAAAGTTGATATTTTATAATGTCTCTGCTTGTCTTTGCTTGGTCTGCTTTTGTTTAGTGTGCACATGTGTGTGAACTCTTTAATTCAAGTTTTGCCCAAATGTTGCATGTGAAATTTAATTTGTGTGGTATGTTAAGAGTTGAGTGACGTCATTACCATGCAGAGTTATTTGTAAATGAAATGAAATGAAAAAGCATATCACTATGGTGTATTTTCTGCAACCTGGTATATATGTTGTCATAGATTTTATGATTGCTTCATTGAAGCAACACATTAATCATAGGCAGACCAACCAATCTCCTTTATATGTGCAAGAGAGTATAATTTTGTTATTGGATTTGTTGCTTGGGGACTGTTAGCTTTGCCTTGATTTCTCTTATTACAATCTGAAAAGCAGAAGTTATTGTTTTCCATGGCTGTTCACGCTCTGAATTATCTTCTTTATCCTCATCTGCAGAAGGGTTCCAAGGTTCAGACGGCCTATCAGGTACAGGCCATACTGACAGCAACCTCATTTGCTAGAAGATTGTTTCTTGGTGGTTTATTGTGATGGTTATAACATTAGATCTGTAATTTGGTGGGAGAAAAGGATTTGTATCATCATTGGCATGTGGAGGCCAACCGGCTTCTTCCCAAATGGCGTTCCCTGCAGCAGTTATGGATTTACGTTTGCTTGAAGTCCTGCTGCATTTGCTTCCTTTGTAAGGTATAAGAAGGCAGAAAAATGCAGACGTTGTAGTGACAAATATATTTCATGTGTCTATGAATTCTTGATCTCAACTGGTCATTTTTAAGTTTTGTTATTGCACGGAGGAATCCAATATGGATCAAGTGATGTTTTATGGTTCAATTAAATACCTTTCAAGTTATAATGATTTATTGCTCGCTCTCTCTAATAAGAAGAATAGAAGGAAATTAATTTGACCATGGCAAGGATCTTTCTGAGGTAATGTGCTGGGGCTGACATTGCTTCTTCCTTGTGCTATCTTTCTTCGTTTCTCTGTGTTTCCTTGTGCAGTTCTGGTGGTGCAGAAATTTTGCTGACCTGGAAATTTCTCAATATCTGAAAAATAGGCGTGGAAAATTGTAAATATGATAGACAAATTTTGGTTACTTTTGTTAAAGGTTATTAAAAGATATAATTTTGCTGTCTTTTTTTTAAAGGGTTGTAAGATATATAATCTGTATAATTAATATTGATATATTAAAACATTTAATTATTTCTATTTTTAACAATTTTTGACACGTTGAGGATTTATGGTCCGAATTTGTAGTAAAATAATAATAATTTCATAAACGACCCTACGCGTTGGGTAATGATAAATCTTAGAAATCGGGACTGGGCTGGACCAAGATCATCGTCAAGCGGCCCAATTAAATGTTAGGATTATCATGTACTGTGTACTCCCATCCCAAATTGGTAGCCTTCTCCATCTCTGTTCTCTCGAAATTGCAGACTATCAGTTCAACCTCCTGCGATTTCTGCTATTTAATTTAATTTAATTTTTTTTTAATTTTTTGGGTTAATTTTGTCAAGTGAAGGATTTTAATGGCAGCTTCTGATAGCAGTGAAGATGCGCCTAATACTCCATTCTCGTAAGCATCCATTCGTTTCAGCCCTCTCTCTCTGTCTCAGTCAATTTTGTTGCCAATATTTAATTTTTTTTTTTTTTTTTTTCCTTTTGAGTGCTTTCAGGCCAAAGACCGTGTACAAAGATCCAGACGACGGACGACAGCGCTTTTTGCTTGAATTAGAATTCGTTCAATGTCTTGCTAATCCCACTTACATTCACTGTAAGTTTCGTTTTGCTTTTCTATTGACTTCATTTTGATATATCTGGGTTCATTGCTTCTTTGACCTTGGAATAGCAATTTGTGATGCTAACTGGCTCTGGTAATGGTTCTTGTTATATATAATATAGGAAAAGTCCGCTTTTTTTGGAAAAAATCTGTGCGTCAAATGTGATTATGTAGTTAATGATTTCTTACCGTTTAAAAAATGAAGTAATTTCGCACTTCTTAATTTGCAACGTCTCAAATGATTATGGAATTTCATCTTACGGATTGCATTAGTAAGAAGTTTGAATTAGAGTCATATGTGGCGAGAAAACATGCACAGATTACTGCTGTGCAAATTTAGGGTTCGGATTATCAGAGTGGGAATGGATCACTTCCATTTGCCTCTGTTGGTCAATGGTT
Source organism: Swietenia macrophylla (assembly GCA_032401905.1). NCBI lineage: Eukaryota > Viridiplantae > Streptophyta > Magnoliopsida > Sapindales > Meliaceae > Swietenia > Swietenia macrophylla. The sequence continues at coordinate 12,316,465 of CP135579.1, read as the reverse complement.
GCTGAGGTAATGGCTAGGTGAAACTGGGTGCTTGCTTCAGTGGCACATATGCTGGCATACGGGTACTACGTCACAGCTGGGGTAGTCAATGGAGGATTTGTTCGTTAAAGAGTTTGTTAATTAACTTGGGGCGTTTGGTTTTCTCTTGATCACATCTACTTCTGACATTTTGGGTTGTTATGAAGGGGCTTAAAGTTATGGTTTGTTAAATTGAGGACAATGACTTTTTTGGATCAAGACTGGATTTTCCTGAGTGTGAAGCATGCACTTTGTTTTTGTGCATGTGCAAAACGAGCACACACATGCACACTATATGCGGCTGATAGCTTTAGCATTTCATTTTGATATACTCCTGTTTTGGTTATTTATCATACTCCTGTTTTGGTTATTTATCATTTCTCTTCCTACTTATTTGTATTTTACTGCTTACTGATATCAAGATTTTGAATTCAGTTACATTTATTTTCCATTTTGTGCATTTTTTTCTGATGTTATGGCTCTGGAATTTCTACTGCAGATTTGGCTCAGAATCGCTATTTTGAAGATGAAGCTTTCATTGGTTACTTGAAATACCTTCAGTATTGGCAACGGCCTGAATACATAAAATTTATAATGTGAGCTAATATCGTAAAAGCATGCCACATAATGCCTTCAGGCTTGTGTTTCTAGAACTAAACCAAATTTTAGACTGAAAGGACAAAATGGCTGCTTATTTGATTCGTAAAATTCCTCAATTTTCTTTTGGGTCTCAGGGGTGTTTGGATTCTTGTGCTAATTGTCTGGATGATTTCAGGTATCCACATTGCCTCTTTTTTCTCGAACTTCTCCAAAATGCAAACTTCCGCAATGCTATGGCACATCCTGGCAATAAGGTTAGATTCTGTTGTTTTCCTCTACCCTTTGGAGTGCTCTTCTGAAGATCATGTTATTTTTCAGTTAAAAGTAGCTTTGGTAAGCAATATGATCATCACAAAAGTCAAATATGTCTACAGAGGTACTTGGATCTTCTGTTGACAAAATTAGTTAAAGACCCTGGGAATTTTCATTTCATGAGTGATCAAGACCACAAGCTACAGATGTAATCTAAGGAAATGATGTTGCATAGAATTGTCAATACAAATATCTATTATTTTTCCTGGTGCAAGATGGCATTTGTGTTAAGTTGTCTTTCTATATGCATATTTGTCTGTATTATTGTAGCATTTGCCTCTGGATTTTCTGCTTCATCCTACTGTCCAATAATGTGTGTTTACCTTTCGGAGGATGATACTCAAGGAAGGAGAGATCGATGTTGGCCATATTATGTAATAATGACAATTTATCTTTAGCAATCAGCCATCAGCCCGCTTCAAGCTGTCGAACATAGATAGGAGATCCATGTAATGTTAGGTTTTTATGAAATGTTTTTTGAAAGTCCTACATCAAATGCTTTGAAAGGTGTGCTAATTGCACGTTCAGTAATACCTGAGTGCAAGCTGAACCATAAGTGTTATTTCAGTAATAACACTTGGCATCTCGTAAGGTAATAATAACACCTTCAGCTTGATGTTGAGCATCATATGTAATAATGACAATTCATCTTTTAGCAATCAGCTATCAGCTCTCTTCATGCTGTCAAATATAGATAGGAGATCCACATAATGTAAGGTTTTATGAAATGTTTTTTGAAAGTCCTACATCAAATGCTTCGGAAGGTGTGCTACTTACACCTTCAGTAATACCTTAGTGCAAGCTGAACCATAAGTGTTGTTTCAGTAATAACCCTTGGCATCTTTCATTTTGTCATTGTAAGGAAATATAAAACCGGGATTGGCTGCCCAAGATAACACTGAAGTCTTTTTATTACCTTTTAAAGTACATAGATTTGATCATTTAATATTTAGACCTAACAATTCTAGTGCTTATACTTTATTATTAAAAACTGACCTTTTGCATTTGAAATTTTAAGGAATTGGCACATAGGCAGCAATTCTTTTTCTGGAAGAACTATAGAAACAATCGACTTAAGCATATTTTACCAAGGCCTCTTCCTGAACCTGCTGAGGCTCCACCACCTGCTGCTGCTCCACCTCTGCCAGCTGCACAACCCGTGACCGCTTCCACTATTCCTGTGACTGCAGCTCCTGGTCCGGTGCTTTCTCCTATGCAATATGCTATTCCCCCGGGATCGGCTCTTGCAAAAAATGATACGAGGACCAGCAGCATTGATCGAAGAAAAAGGAAGTATGTATAGTGAACAGTCAATTGTAAAATGAAGCCTTCTCAGTTTTCCAACAATAAGCAAAAACTGCAATGTTTAGAAAAATGAATTAAGTTCCAGTTATTGCACATGGAGAGGCTTGGCATTTTAATACAGGTTTTGATATATGTTGATTTGTGTATTACAGGAAAGACGGTTGAATTGACCTACCGTACCTTTGCATGTACTCTTGAGGAAATATATGTAATGAGGTAAAATCTATTTTAATCCACTCATTTAATGAGATTGAGGTGGGGATAGGCACTGATTCAATGTGTCTAGATTTTGAAATTGTGCTTGGGATATCTACAGTAACGTTGGAACTATTAAGTAGTTTAAAAATCATGTGTCTGCTCATTTCAATTCAGTGATTTTATAGAAATGACATTTCTTTTTGATCATTGCACTGTGTTTTTCAGTGTTGACAGTCTGATTAATTCTTTCTTGTGCTACTGATTTATTACATGTGTCTATGAATAAAAATCTTATGTCATTATCAATATCTGACTAGCAAATGGATTCTCAAATGCTTTGTGTTGCCAGAAGATGGAATGCAAAAATGCCATTAGGTTAGGATGATTTTAGAGTTCGTGGCTGTACTCTAGTAGTGGTTACAGGCCTCCTTAAAAGCGCTGGATAAATACATTGAGACTTCATAGGAGGATTTGAGAACTAGAATACAATGAGGCTTTATATGAGGATTCAGAAACTAATGTTTTGCGGTACATCCATTCGTCATGTAAAGAAAATCAATGTATTGGAGGTTAATCAAGAAAATGACTTTTTTTTTTCTCTTTCTGGTTTTTGTTTGTTACTGGATTCCTAAAAGACAAAATATCAGTTGCTCAACTTCTTTACATAAAAATAAATATTACCCAAAGGACTTTTCCGCACTTAAACGAAACCCCCTGCATGCCCTAGGGCATGTTCGATGCCCATGGAGCATTGCTAGCACAAAGAAGTTCCCCATGTGCCCACAGGGCATTGCTAGCCTGGCAAAGCATCCTGGCACCCGCAGGGCAGTGGTAGCCCAACGCATTGAGTATTTGATTAAATTTGGTTCCAACCATAAGTTCAATGAAATTTTTGTTCTTCTGTATAGCTTTAGAAAATATTTATTCCCCTGTGTTTTCATGCATAATTGAAATGTGCATTAATTCAATTGAGTATAATAATTTTCACATCAATGCATAAGAGCATGACTTATTTTGCGGGTTGGCTGATTTTTTAGGGAGTGATTTCGTACTGCTCATCAACAGGCTCATATCATCACAGATCAACGGACCATGATCTCTGCTCACTTGTATCTGGAATTTCTGGTATTTGCTTTGCATAATAGCCGCCATCACCCCGAATACTCAATATTTTGAAGTCAGCAAAATCTGTAGTTCCTGGTCAGTACTTCAAATTTTCTTCCTTTTATGATTGTCAGTAGTAGTTTTTCATTGACATAAAGAAGTACATCCATAGCATGTGCTCCTGTTATCTTTATATGAATCAATGTAATTTGGCTGTTGAGTCAAATTTGGCCCCCTGTATTGAAGTTCGATATCAAATTGATTTATATAATTTAAACTCCATGGCAATATCTGGGCATGGCAATTTGTTTTGGCTGGCGGGGTAGGCGGGTGGAGAAGGGGGGATGTTTTTGTTTCATATTCTTATGCTTTCATATCATGACTTTGGCAACACAAAGTCATCTTTTCTTAGGTGTCCGAATTAAATAACAGAAAGGATAAGAACTTAAGCTGTGACGTGGCAGTGGGCTGCCGCGCCATCCAGCGAAGATCATGCCGAAACAAGTAAGTTTGTATCAAATGGGATAATTAATAATATATGACAAACAAGTTGTCTGAAGTAATGCAGCAGGAAAATAATTAGTATTGCTTCGTTCTGTATTTCCATTATATTCAAACCAGTCCACCTTATCCAGATAGGGTTCGAGCTTGGACGCGGCGAACCGCGTGATTATCTGGATGTTGGGTAAGGTTCGCCGCGTCACAGCCAAGCAAGTTCAACGTCGCTTGTGCAAATCCTTAGAAAGCAGACTTCTGATGAATTGTCAAGTGTACCAACGTATCATACGCGCGTCAGATATATGCCTCTTCAACGGCTTGGATTTCTTTATGGATTAATTAAATAAAAATATACGGTATGGATTGTACCAAGTAACGTGGACTCCATATTTAACCAGGAAATCTGTCTCCGTAGTTTCTGCCCTTTCCGAATAAAATGGATGGACTAACTCGACTACTGTTTTGATCCCTTCTAAGGGCTTCTTTTTCCCAAGTTGCCCTTCCAAACCTTTCTTCTTTTTCTTATTATTATTATTATTATAACCATTAATCATGTTTATGTTATTATTTATCTAATTAATAAAAAAATTAAAGACCAATTCGGTACACAAAGAAATTTTAATTAAATAAGTTGAAAATTTTGTCTGGGACTAGCAAATTTGTCAACAAATTATTGGATGCATTAACTACGAACTTCATTTAATTCTTAATTAAATCGATCAAAAAGTCAAAAGTCAACTGGTCCGAGCTTTAATATTATACAGAATACTGTAATCAAAGTTAATGACAGTACAAATCTTATCCCAAGGGCAAGGGGAGAGCCATTATCATACAGAATATTTTACTTAAAAGTCAATGACAGTACAATGCTTATCCCATGTGCTAGGGGAGAGCCCCGGAGGAAGCGGCCTAGCCTTTTCCTAACCTACAATAAAAAAATAATAAAATAATTTTTTTTAATTTACTGTTTAAATCTTTCAGTCAAATAAAACAGGATCAAAACAATATCTCGTCTTTAATTATTTTTAAAATTAAAAAAAATAAGTGGGGTAAAACTGTAAATCAACTGATTTCCAAATATGAGAAATTAAATAATACAATTAATAAATGTAAGGGACACAACTGTAATTTCAAAATTCGAAAAGTCGGGCTTTAATTTAAGGGGAAAAAAAAACCCTTTAATTTTCTCCCACTCCAATTGAGAAGGTTTATACAAATTTCTTACCTAATAATAAATTTCCAAATTTGAGCTCAAAGCCTTTCCCTTGCTGGCATCTACCTTCCTATATATAACCCGCCAAGCTCCCAAGTCATTCATTCATTCAGCATTCTTGTGATTAACAAACGAAAAAGAGTGTTCAAACTTTTCTTCTTTTGCTTTCTGTTCTCTTCTGTTTTTTGTCATCATGAACGCTCTTGCAGCAACAAATCGTAACTTTCGCAACGCTGCACGCATCCTTGGACTGGACTCTAAGCTTGAGAAGAGTCTTTTGATCCCTTTTAGAGAGATCAAAGTATGAGTCTTTGCAGTTCATGGGTTGTTTTATCTTATTTTTTTTTTTAATTTTTTCCTTGGGTTTGATCTTTGTTGTTGTGATCATGTTCGTGTGTCAATAATGCTGTGCTGTTGTGATGATCAGGTGGAGTGTACCATTCCCAAAGATGATGGAAGCCTGGTATCGTACGTTGGATTTAGAGTACAACATGATAATGCACGTGGGCCCATGAAGGGAGGAATCAGATTTCATCACGAGGTGGGTGCGTGATTGTGATTGGTGGTCTTGTTTCTGTTGGCCTTTTGTGTACTTGTGTTTTGATAACAGCGTAATTTGTTTCTTCTATGTGGGGATTGTAGTTCGGAGGCTTTTGTCACTTTTTTACATTGGATTTGTTGGGATTTCATTAAATTATACAGAAGAACTTGTTCGGGTGTATTTTTCTAGATTGAAAAACAAAAAAATGAAAATCCTAAAGCTTGTTCAGTAGTTGTAAATTTTACCATTTCAAAAAAGAAATCATGATTGAGGTGGTTTGACGCTTATGTGGGTAGAATTTTTTTTCTCTGGAATTAAAGGAGCATATCACATAAGTAAAGATATTAGTCCCTTTAGGGAAGAAGGATGTTTTTCAATCTATTTTAGGAAATTGCAATTGGTGAAAAGCTGCTTAATTTGGAATGCTAAGCTTGCTTTTCAGTACAAGTTGTATATCAGTGGAGTAAATGCTATAGGATAAAACTTACTATGTTGTCATACTGTTCATGTACTGGTCTCATAATGTTTTTTTGCCGTAATATCTTTGCTTTCAAGTCAGCAATCTGTTTTTGGTTTCTTATGGTTACAAGCAAAGGTTTGTTCTGAGATGAATCCACTCAGCGCTAAATCTGTATTTGGTTCTTTTGTTGTTAAGAAATTAGCAGAATGTTTTGAAAATATGGACGGAATCACAGAATTCCTAAATCTGAATTTGGAATGAACTTTGAGGGAAGAATTCTGTCCAATTAGTGACTACTTTCAGCAATAAGATCCAATGCTCTATACTCAATTATGAGTAAAAGTGAAAGTGAAATTGTGGTTGATCCATGATCTAGCATGTACTTCAAACTCCAGATATTCTTCAAAACTTGGACGATTGAGTATTCCAAAAAAAGACTGTGTGCTCGTAAAGCTTAATCTATAAGCATGTATTACAATCTGTCAAGAAGTGTTGGCAAAAGAAATTTTCCTCCCAAATTAGGTTCCATAAATCTTAATCCCTTTTATCATTATTAATTCTCTGCATTAAAGTAATTGTAACATCCTTCTGGATTTAAGCATGTACTGTTATTGCAAATATGCAGTAATTCATTGGTTGAAACATTTTTCTCCAATTGTCACATATCCAGAGAAAAAAGTGTATATGGCTTGTTACTTTACTTTTGACATTGAAATGTTAATTTGTTTTGAAGGTTGATCCAGATGAAGTTAATGCCTTGGCTCAACTCATGACCTGGAAGACTGCTGTGGCAAATATACCATATGGTGGAGCAAAGGGTGGAATTGGATGTAGCCCAAAAGATTTGAGTAATAGTGAGCTGGAACGTCTAACTCGTGTTTTCACTCAAAAGATCCATGATCTCATCGGAATCCATACTGACATACCAGCACCAGATATGGGCACAAATGCCCAGGTCCAAAATCTGCACTTTTGTTTGGTACATTTCATGATTTATCATCATCTTCAACAATGCAGCAGCTGACTTTGTTTGTTTATATACATGGACAGACTATGGCATGGATTTTGGATGAGTACTCAAAATTTCATGGTCATTCTCCAGCTGTTGTCACAGGAAAGCCTGTTGTAAGTACACATTTCTGAAACTCTGTTGCTGTTAGATTTGAGATAAGTATCTAAAATTTGATTGGCATGAGATCTTGTTCTGCTTTATCTCATGTTTTTGTTTGGAGTCTAGGATCTTGGTGGATCACTTGGTAGAGAGGCTGCGACTGGGCGTGGTGTTGTCTTTGCAACAGAAGCTCTACTTGCTGAACACGGGAAGTCAATTAGGGATTTGACATTTGTAATTCAGGTAAAGTTAACCTACATGTCATTTGTCACTCCATTTCTCAATCTACTTTAATTATTTTGCTTGAAAATTTTAATCTTATTCATGAATATTCTAGGGCTTTGGAAATGTGGGATCTTGGGCGGCAAAACTCATTCATGAGAGAGGTGGTAAAGTTATTGCTGTAAGCGACATAACTGGTGCAGTTAAGAACGCTGATGGAATTGATATTCCTCAACTTTTAAGGCATAAAGAAAGCACTGGGAGTTTGAAAAATTTTGATGGTGGAGACTCCATGGATCTTAATGAGCTTCTTGTGCATGAGTGTGATGTTCTCATCCCTTGTGCTTTAGGTGGAGTTCTCAACAGGTTTGGTCCTTTTGCTGTGAAACTTATTCCTTCCTTCCATTATACATAAAAATAGTAACCATCTCCAGATTGTGGAGGGTTTCAATCATCTACAAAAAAAATTTATATAGTCAAACCTTTACTTCATTTCGGCAAAAAGTTAAAATTTTGGTGTTGTCTCTAGTGTCTCATTAATTATCACACAGATTTAAAAAAAATTATGGTTGAATTGTCTTTCTACTTCAATTTTAGTAAATTCAAAAGTACTGCTGGTTGCACATGATTTGAGCTTTCATAACTTGTTATTGGATTAAAATTGGGAAAGAACAAAGTAGTGGTAGCTCTTTTGATTTCATTGATTCCATCTGAATAGCCTAATTTCCAACATTTGTCCCTTGAAGGGAAAATGCTGCAGATGTGAAGGCAAAGTTCATAATAGAGGCAGCTAACCATCCTACTGATCCAGAAGCAGATGAGGTAAAATAGTGGTATACTGATATCGATTTCTTTTTGTTCTGTTTGAAATTGGTTACTGGATCTCATTTAATGGGATTGTCATATTTGCAGATTCTCTCTAAGAGAGGAGTTGTGATACTCCCAGACATATATGCAAATTCTGGAGGTGTGACCGTTAGCTATTTTGAGTGGGTTCAGGTAACAAAATATTAACTAAAATAAAATCATTTTTCCTTTGGTATCGCCTTATTTGCTGGTCGTATAGTTCTTGGACATGTTACTGTGTCATTTTTGCATGCCACAAGTTAATCATCCATGTTTTGGTTTGAGACAGAGAGCCAGATGCAATAAGCAATTCTTTCGACCAAAACATAATGGCCAAGACAAATTTCACAAGAATTTTAGATAGATTCATTCACTTTGGAGAAGGCTAATATGTTACAACTATTCATTCTTTCAGAATATTCAAGGTTTTATGTGGGAGGAGCATAAGGTGAATAATGAACTTCGGAGGTATATGATTCAAGCTTTTCACAACATCAAGGACATGTGCCAGTCACACAATTGCAATCTCCGGATGGGTGCCTTCACGCTTGGGGTGAATCGAGTTGCACGTGCAACCCTTTTGAGGGGTTGGGAAGCATAAACAGCTTTCGATCATCTCTCCATCAATCATTGATGTACTCTCAAGCCACAGCACAAGTAGGCAGCCAAAAAGCCATTCTCACCTCCCACCAAATTTCTAGTTTTTTTTTTCCTCTCTTGCAATTTTGAACTTCATACAGATTTAAGTGTATTCATCGTGGGGGGTTTAAATTTTAAATAAATCTCATATATTTACCTGCAATATGTTAGAAGTGCTGAACTCAGTTTTGGCCATTTAGTTTATTTATTTTCAATTTGGATTGAATTCAGAATTCAGCACACCATTCAAGGTGGTGATAATAATTTCTATGTCAACTTGTTTATACTTTTATGGACAATTTTGTTAGCATATCTGAAAAACCGGCACTGCTCGAGTTCTTGTAATTAAGTAGTGCCTTGAATATTGCGGTGAGTATGCTATTGTTCCACTTCAATCCGATATGTTATGAACCGGAGAACATGCTCCGAGTGCATTTTCAAAATGTAACCTTCTTCATTCTTCCAATTCTTACCCAAAAGAAACATATATAAAACCAAATAGAATCAAAAGGCAAATGCAGATAAAAGAAGCTTCCCATAACTTTTACTGACAGAAGAAGGGAGAGAAAATAATCTTATTTATTCTGTAGGGCTTTCTTCATGCCTCTGCTTTTCATTCTTCCATCATATCCAACAAGAGCAGAGGACACAAGAAAAAGATAAAAAGAGCACTCTCTTGAAACAGCCATGACTTCCATTTCCATTTCTGCTTCATTGCATAGAGCCTGCAGCATAAACCATGTCTCTGAAAAACAAGTGTCTCAAATCAGAACTGCTCGCCCTCCTGGGACAAAACATGTCTCACATGTTGTCACTCTAAATGTGGATGGCCAAAAAAGTTTCCATAAACTTGAAAAACAATAGAAGTCTTCTTCTTCTTCTTCACACATAAGTAAACCAATGGAAGCCGAAAATGAATTGAGGGAAGGATTTGGACGCAGAATCTTCTCTTCTGAAATTCGTTGACAACCGCTGGAAGAAGGGGACGTGGGACTTGAACTTGTTTGCCAAGGATGGCTAGATGGATAGGGATGTTGTGACTGTTGCAGGTGAGGTGCCTTGCCTTCCACGATATTACTATCTAATAATTTTCTGAACATTATAAAGCAAGTGTTACATTGCTTGTAGTACTAAATTTCTTGCTTCACTGTATCTTTAAATTTTATCAATCTTAATACTTTACCATACGATTAAAGAATGGATACTTTTCGGTTAGTTTGAAGGCTGAAAGTACAAAACTTGACAAATTGACAACTACGCAGTTTGGTTTTATACATTTTTTGGTCCTGTAGAAGCAAAGGAGAAGATTTCTTGAAATGCATCCAGAATCAGCCACAAACGAAGAACCTGCGGTATTTATGAGCTCCATTATACCTTGGTGGACAAGGCTTTTGAGATCTTATCTCCCAAAGGCCGAGCTGCTAAATGGTTAGCGACTCTAAAACCTCTTTATTTCCTTAACACAATACCACAGGTTCAAAACCTGTTGCAATACTATGTCAACATTTAAGTTGCATTATCTTGATCTTGTAGGTCGAGCTGCAATGGTGGGATTTTTCATGGCATAGACATTGTAGATGCATTGGCAGGATTTGAGGTGGTTGGCCAAACTGGGAATTTCATTTGCAAGGCAGGAGTATTTATTACTGTTGTTGGCATCATAGTATTCAGAAGACAGGAAGATATCACAAACCCGAGAAACCTGGCTGATGAGGCAACATTGTATGACAAGCAATGGCAATCCTCCCGGCAAGATTTAAATGAAAGCAGCAACCCTGAAAAGCAAATTTAGTTGCCATATTTATGATTCCCTCATTATTTCTTTATTGAAGCTGCCACCATATATGCATATTTATGCCAGATTTTTTTTTATTTTTAATTTATTATAAAACTACTAAATAGGCAAAATATTAAAAAAAATTAATTTTAAAAATTATTATATAATTTTAAATACAAAATAAAATTATCCGCGAACACCCACCCCCATAGCAAAAACAGAAAATTTCTTTTCAATTTATTACGTTTCATTTTTCTTGCAATTCACATTCTATCGTCAAACTGTTGTCTGCTCCTCGCATATGCGAAATACCTTCTCGTCCTATTATACCATCAACAAATGCCGCCAATTATCGCCAAAACCCCCAATGCAGACGCCGAGCGTCGGCTACGCGAGGCGGAGGAGCGTCTTCGTGAAGCCATAGAGGACCTACAACGCCGCCAACGCTCGCGTGGCGGCGATGGCTCCCAACCGCCCTGCCACCACGCGAGTGACGAGTCTTGTGTGGCCAACGCTATTGGTAATCTCTGTCAAAGCTTTCTCCTTTCGTATGGTGTGAGAGTTGGAATCGGAATTCTCTTACGCGCTTTCAAGCTCGCGCGTGGTCGTTCTTATTCTTCGCTTCTCGATCTCAAAGTAACTATTTTTTTTTTTTTTTTTTGATGACGGGCATATTTTATTTTTGGTATAATTTCATTAGCGTAAGCGAATTTAGTTGAAATTTCAGCAGTGAACTTTCTTTCTGACAAATTGTATGAAGTATTTTAATGATTGTTGAGGGAGATTCGCGGCGGTCTTGAAAATTTCAGGAAGCTATGTTAACGAATTTCGAAACTTTACTAGTATCTGTCAATATTTTAGCACCTATTTTTCTTTCCTAGTGTGATTTTTTTTTTTTTATTACAGCAACTTGTATCAGAGAAAGATCTGATAGTCAGAGAAGAAGCGTGTAGAATCGGTTTACTCTTTGGCGGGTTTACTGGATCTTATCATGCGTTCAGATGTTTGTTCAGAAAGCTGAGAAAGAAAGAAACACCATTGAATGTGTGAGTTTTATTTGACACATTACCTTTAGTTTTGATTCCTGTTGGTTTCTTGGAATTTTTTTAACTGGACATATGATTGGAGCAGAATTTTGGCAGGTTCTATTTCAGGTTTGTCTGTTTTAGCATTAGGTGATCCTAATAGGAGACGCACTCTTGCTCTTTATCTTTTGGCTAGAGTAGCTCAGGTACATTGGATAAATTTCATGTCATCTGTCTTGAGTTATGGAAATTAATGTTTCAATTACTTGTATGTTTATTTATTGATTTTATTTTGTTATCAGTGTGCATATAATTCTGCTAAGTCTAAGAACAAGTTTCACTTGTGGGGTAGCCATTGGAGACATGGAGATTCTTTGCTTTTTGCTATAGCCTGTGCACAGGTAATATAAAGCTATTTTTGTTTGTCAATTAACAAATTTATTCTCATTTCTTTTTTATTTGTTTACATGCAATAATGCTAGTTAACATTTGTGATACAGACAGCGGAAAACTCACTTTTGTTGGTTGTTATTGCTGTGTTCACCTAGAAAACTGCATTAGGTTTCATTTTTTTCCTCTAAGAGAGGAATGGTATAAACCCCACTTTGCCTAGCAAATAGAAATTCCAGTTCTTTATGATGTTAACAAGTTATTGGAAATTTGTATCTCTGTTGCACCAATTAGGATTCCCTCCTAAAATCTTTCATGTCTATTTCTTCTTCTTCTTCTTTTTTTTTGGGTTAAAAGTTTTATCGATTGGGAAAATGATTTCAGGTTATGTATGCCTTTGTAATGCGTCCAGAGAGCTTGCCAAAATCATATCAAGACTTTATTCAGAAGACCGGTCCAGTTGCAGCATCTGTTTACAAGGCTGTGAAAGATAGCTGTCGAGGTGGTCCAATTGATGTTGCCACTATATCAACTTATTTATCTAGCAGAGGAAAGTTCAACAATGTGAAATTAGAAGAGTTCCCCTCTATTATTCCTTGTTCTGTTATTCATCCAGAAACAGATTCATGTCTGGGTCACAATGCTAAAGCAGCATCGGCTACATTCAGAAAAACATTTCCCCTTTACTTCTCCTTGACATTTGTACCATTTGTTGTTCTGCGCCTACAGAAGGTACACCTTTCACTCCAGTTGGTTTCATGTTTAACTCCAATGTCTTATGCTTCTGCTCGTGAGAAAGATATAAAATATCACGCATGTTGAAAGATGCCTATTGTCACCTATCCAACTCTCTGAAAATGAGACTCCTATGTTTAATATAGGTGACATAGAGACAGTTCACAGTGTGATACCTACTGTTAACAGGCATGTCTGAGAAATGGATAAAATTGATTCACTTTGATTTTCATCTTATGCTTTGATCTTCCTTGTTTATATTTTGATAAATGCTAGTTTTTGATTGATGGATGTAAAGATGTTAAAACTTGATCTTTTTTCCACTTATGTAACAATGTGACAATTTCTCCCTTTCTCATCACTGAGAGGAAATTTTCTTTTAATTATATTTTTGTTATTCTTTATTTGTGTCGTACTTTGGTTTCTGGCTTCCAGTGACGGCCATGTTTCCTATCCGGACCTTAGGTATTTATTAATATTATGATCCTTTTCTAGTTCATGGATGCTCCTGCTCATACCTGTTGGCTTGCTTTAAAAGATGCTGTTCGCTCAACCTCATTCTTGTCTGCGTTCGTTGGAATTTTTCAGGTTTAGTCTCTCTCACTCTCTCTGGCCTTTAATTGTTAACATCTGGATGGATAAATTCTTAATATGTTTTTGGATGATGCAAGGGTGTGATATGTGTGCACAGAAAAGTTGCTTCAAAAGACCACAAGTTTGTATATTGGGTTGCAGGCGCAATGTCTGCCCTTTCTGTATTGTTGGAGAAAAAAACTAGGCGCGGTGAACTTGCTTTATATGTTCTTCCACGGGCAGGGGATTCATTGTGGTATATCTTAGTGAACCGCCACCTGCTTCCTGATGTAAAGAATGCTGAGGTATGCTCATCAAAACGTTCTCTTTGAAAGCTTTCTTTATTGACTTAAGAAACACCTTTCCCATTTTTTATTGCTGAAGGCCGGGTTATCCATTTCTGATGTCATTGAGTTCAGTTTTTTTCAATTCCTGACACCTTACTTGATTTATTGTCAAGTCATACTCTCAAAATGCTTGGCCATCACATGTAAAAAGGAAGATAGTTTCCTTTAGTAGACTCTGTACTAGCCAGAGATTTAGTCTGTTAAAACATTGCATTTATTGCATATTTAAATTCGCAATTCCAATCTGTTGCAGGTGGCATTATTCTGTGCATGCATGGGAGGTATAATGTATTACTTGGAATATGAGCCGGACACCATGGCCCCCTTCCTCAAAAGCCTGATTTATCGCTTCCTTGCTAGCAGAATAAGCAATCCCAATCCTTCATCTAGTCGAAGTGGATCATACACATATTTGCACAATCTTGACGCCATAAAGCCTCAAAAATTGCCAGAGAGCAAAGAAGTCGAAACGTCTTCTTCTCAGAAATACAATCTTGAATCAATACCCGGGCTTTAAGTACTTTCTGGTGCCTTTTTATATCACCACCAGAATCGAAATCTCAATCATTCTTTACCAAATTAAATTGTTTTGTCAGGAGCAGATGAAGTCTGCTAAACTTGATGGAATCTAACACCAGGAAATTAATGTCATTTCTCTGCTTTTGAATTTTTGCAACCTGAATGAATCAAGAGGTATTTGATTTTCAACCGGTACAGTTCCATGTATCTTACTAGTTACTATACGCGCTCAAGTAGTACCTATTATCGACAAATAAGTTTGAGAGGATGAATAGAGATGATGATAGCTATGGTGGTTTTTGAAGAGGTTTACCTCCTGCAAGTGACAATAGCCTTTTGTATTGTTTTACATTTATCTGTGACATCATGTCGATATTACTTGCAGGAGAAAACAAGTTGAGAGATAATTGATTTGGATGTTGCGTGTATTTCAAGTCATGAATTTTCCTGGAATTTGGGTCACGAATTATTTGCTTGTGCGAAGCTGTTGAGACAGATTACTTGCAAAATTGATATTCTTCTGAACAATCGAACACTTGACTTTTCTGCTTCACTAATAATAGTTTATTAGTTAAACTAATTAACTACCATAATTCAATCAGAAATTGATGTTTGTAAGCATATGAAAACAGTTTTGCTGAGTCATTGTCTAGCTAGCTTCGAGGAGGGGGGCCAATCAACCTCCCTTCTTTCCTTTTTTTTTTAATAGGCCATGGAAGTAACTTGATATTTTCTCAAATAAGAAGCTTTCCAAACGACCTCTCTCTTTAATATTATGCTTCTAAACACTAAAAGAAAACATTGACTTTAATATATCTCCTTAAAAATAAATTTGCAGTGCTCTGAATATAATACCTCAGGGAAAAAGAATTTATGAAGTATTCTTTATAGAAACATCATGTATTCTTTATAGAAACATCATATAAAACGTCTAAGGTGAACCTCTAGAATTAGCTAGTGCATGCGGTGAAAAACATCTAAAATTTTCAATGTATATGTATTGGCCAACTAACTACCTCCAAGATTTTTGAGAAATATTTGAAGTTGGAGTCAGAGCAATATTACCAATGCCACATCATGCAGGCAATTTCTGGAATAGAATTCTAGCATTCCTGATGTCAAACTCGAATTATTCAACGTTAAAAGACAGATTATTAAGACATTGACTGCAAGATGATGCAACTGCTTTTGTTTAATTATATCTTGTGATGAAGAAGTTTTATTAAATAATTATGAACCAATATAAAGGTTTTACCACTCCCTGAGCAGAATTTTCTTGGAAATGCTTGAAAGACGACTCTTGTGAACTCTTACCTCCTTCCATATTCTACATTTTTCCCACATGAAAAACCTTTCTGCCTTGACATTTTTAGAGAAAAAAAGACTTTACATACTCCACCTGAATGGAAAGTAGGCTCTTTAAAAAGCTCTGACTGGAGATGTTCAAAAGTTGCTTCCCTTAATACTCCATACCTCTGCACTAGCTTCAGTAGGAAATCCTTTGCTTGTTGCTTCAGCACACGGGAACGTCGATTTTGTAAAGGGAATCATAAGGCTGAAACTGGATATTTCTAAGTTAATCAAGATGGTTTTAGCCCTACGCACGTGGCATAAGCCAATGGACAAATGGAATGTGAAAGAGAGCTGATCTAAGTTGGCCAGAAACTTTGTCGTCTAGAAGGACCAGAGAAAACGACTCCTCTTGTGCAGCTATCAAAGGGAGAGTTGAAGTGAAATGCTATGTGCTTTTGGAGAATGTGCAGAAGATGTGACTGTTCAAAGAGAGATGGTGTTGAACCTTGCTGTTAAGAACAACCAGTTTGAAGCGGTTAAGAGTTTTGGTGGATTGGGTTAGAGATATGAAGAAAGAAAATTTCTTCAATATGAAGTATGAGCAAGGCATTGCAGTTCTTCACCTAGCAACCTGGAAGAAACAACGCCAGGCAAGTAAAATATCTTTTTATATGACTTCAATCCAGCATTTGACAATTCTAATTTTTGGTTGTGTATTTGCTTCTAGTAACTATTTCAGCGGGGGCTTCATATATTGACCAGCGTTTAGTGTTTGGTATCTTCAGAACAGTGATTCTCAGGCTAGACACAGCTCCTGTTAAAAATAAATTCAAATAGAATGAGAGAATTCCTTGATTAAAACACAAAAATGCATGGAAATAACATGAATGTTAAGTTTCTCATTGTTTATCTACCAACTTGAAAGAAAAGTTGAAGAAAAAGAAAGAACTGTTACTTGGCCATGAAGCAAATGCTTCAGGGGGGTTGGAAGTAAATGCCATAAGCCAAAGCAGTCTCACTGCCCTTTGATGTGCTGCTGATTTTTCGAAGCGAAGCAGCTGATAGAGAAATTGAGGAGATCCTTCGGAGTGCTGGAGCTCTGAGAATTGAGAGATGTTACCATCTCTCCCATTCATTCGCCTGAATCTTATGCTTAAACCTCAGTCAACAGTCCTGCACAGCGGACACAGATCAATGACAACCAAATGATTTGATGGAGTTACTTCAAGTTTAAAAATGGAAGAGATTCTCCTGGTGAAACGCGCACTGCACTATTGGTTGTCGCTACTTTGCTGGCCACTGCAACCGTCCAGTTGGGTGTCAACTCTCCAGGTGGTGTGTGGCAAGACAATGATTAGCCAACATTAACAATGGCATCAGGAGCGAAAAATAAAAGGCGGGGAGAGTATTTTGGGTTAAATTATGTCTCAATGGCATAGAAATGAGAGAGAAAATACACATTCCTCGTTTTTGTTGTGTGACAGTTTAAGAAGACAGTGAGAAAGCAAGCATGGTTCCATGGCTCTTTTACCTTTCTGACGTCTGACATTCTAACAGGATTGTGAAGTAGTCATATTATTCTGTGCAATAGTTGGCACATCAGCTAAAAAATAATTGATTAACTATAGACAACAATTTTGCTTGAAATGTGCCTGGTTCTTGATTTCTGTACAAATGACTGACATAATAGATAAGTTTAAAAGAGAATGATGTATGGCCAAGGACATAATCGAACTGGAAAGGTCTCTCTATCCTTGATAACTAATCTATTATTTTATTTTTTAAAAGAAATTTTAGAAAGAAAAACTCCTTTTATGTAAACTCAATCTCCTATCTTCTACATCTCTTGATATTACTATTGTCTGCATTCACATTCTAAGTGAAAAAATACTTGACAAATTACACCAGAATGGATAGGAAGATCTTTCATGCGGCCATTTCAGGAGATATCCAGTTTGCACCAACTTCTGTAGGAGAATCCCTGAATACTCCATTGCATTGCACTGGCCACAGCAGGAAACCCCTATACGTTGCATCTGACTTCAGGCATGTTGATAGTGTAAAGTGTTAGAAACTTAAAGAAATGGAATTTGCTTATAAATCTCAGCTACTATCAGTTTATTATTTGCACTACTTCTAAAAGCAAAAAATTAAAGAACAAGAATCAATATCTAAGACCAAGTCTAACTAGGACTTTTCAAGATAAAATCAGCTTCATACTTTAACGCAAACTCTCAAGAGTTCTAACACTAGATTTGTCTTGGACATGCTGAGTTTCATCCTTAAAAACTCCAACCTTGATTTAGAAAGTCTTTTAGTCATTATGTCAGCAAGTTGCACATCAGTTGATCAATAATGCAACTTGATAAATGAATTTTTTTCAGCTTCCCTTATGGAGTGAAATTTTACATTGATGTGCTTGGTCTTACCATGTTGGACAGGATTGTGAGCAAGAGTTATAGCTGACTTGTTGTCATAGTAAAGTTCATTTGGAAAGCTTTCTTCCTAATCTAGATCAACAAACAATTTCCTTAACCATATTGCTTGATTTGCAGCAGCTGTTAGGGATATATACTCAGCTTTCACAGTTGCTTGTGCCACCACTTCTTGCTTTCTTGTGTTCCAGCAAATGACACCTGAACCAATTGTAAAAAGATAGCTTGAAGTACTCTTCATATCATCATTCCTACCCAATCACTGTCAGCATAGCCATCTAACTTATCTCCTCCTGTTTTTAAATACCAGATACCGAGATCTGATGTACCTTTAACATACTTCAACACCTTCTTTGCAACTCCCATGTGAACATTGCTAGGTGAACATTCCACTCCTGAATCTAAGCTAAATTAAGTGAGAGTCAATTCTGTTATACCAAGCCGTTGGTGCTTGCTTCAGACCATAGAGAGCCTTGTATAATTTATACACTTTATGCTCATTGCCAGAAACCTCAAAGCCTTTTGGTTGTTGAACATAAATATATTCATGAAGTGTACTATTTAGAAAAGTTGACTTGACATCTAAATGATACACTTTCCATCCCATTTGACCAGTAAATGCAAGAAGCAACCTTGTAATATCATGCCTAGCTACTAGTGTAAATGTATCACCATAGTTTATTCTAGCAACTTGAGCAAAGTCCTTCACAACCAATCTAGCCTTGTGCTTGAAGATTGAACCATCTGACTTAAATTTTGTTTTGAAAACCACTTCACACCAATTGATTTTTTATTTTTGGGTAATTCTGTCAACTTTCAGGTTCCATTTTTTTCAGTAGCATTAATTTCAGCATTCATGGCTCAATTCATTCTAAAAACATTGTAGCTTTTGCATAGCATGTACAAGATTTATAGCACCGATGTGTCTGAAGTTGCCTCAGCATCAAAAGAATCTTTAATGCTTGTACTTTTAATTGATGGTTTATGAACAAGTGAAATAGCTTCGACTTTCTTCAAATCTCAATTTCAGTACGAATCTTCATCAAAATACACATCTTTATTTACCATAATCTTCATTCCACTTAAGCTATAAATCTTGTATCCTTTTGATTCTGTTGCATGCCCAACAAATACACCTTTGTTGACTTTTTCATCAAACTTTCCTTTCTTGATTGATGGCACATGAAAATAGCATATAAGCTGAATACTTTAAGGTGCTTGATAGAAGATTTTATACTAGACCACGCTTTTATTGATATTTTACTTCGAACAGACTTAGTTGGTAATCTATTAAGCAAATACACTGAAGTATTTACTACTGCAACCCATAAATACTTTGGTAACTTCTTTTGAAATAGCATGCACCTTGTCATCTCTATCGCAGTTCTATTCTTCCTCTCAGAGGCTTCATTTTACTGTAATAAGTGTGAAACTTTTTGCTGGTGTACAATTCTAGCTTCTTTACAAAAAGTATTCAACTCTTTTGAGGTAAACTCACTTCCATTATCAATTTTGAGCACCTTAAGCTTCTAGCCACTTTGCGTTTCAACCATTATCTTGAAGTTTTTTAAGATAGAGAGCACTTGTGACTTGTATTTTATAAAATAAACCTAAGCTATTTTGCTGAGATCATTAAAAAATAATACAAAATATACATTCCCGTTTAATAAAGCGATGCTCATTGATCCACAAGTATCTGGATGGACCAATTTTAGCTAGTAAGTAGCTCTCTTGGTCTTATTTTAAGAGAATGATTATCGATGCTACTTCACCAAGTCACTACCTTCACAAGTTTGAGCATTGACTGTGATTTTAGGCAAATCTTCAACCATACCAACTTCTTGCATAAACTTGAGTGACTTCAAATTGAAGGGACCATATCTTTTGTGCCAAATAGCACACCATATTTAATCTTGGCACTAAAGACATGATCTTTAACTAAATCAAACTTTAAATAAAACCTATTTTCATCCATTTTAATTTTTGCTATTTATGCCCCATGACATCAATGGTAAAATAGAATTTTTCTTTAAAAAAGACTGCGTGTCCATTTCTTAGCATTTGTACAATATTAAAAAGATTTTTTTTCTGAAATGTAAAGAATATCAACAACATTTTTGTACATCTCTTAATGCTAATAATAATTGTTCCTTTTGCTTAAACTTGAACAACTTCACCATTTCCCAACTTGACCTTTGGTTGGTTGTTCTGTCGATAGAGGTGAAGAATAAATGATGTTGGTCATGTGACTGGTGCAGCTTAGTTCATGAGAGTTGAGTTCTTATGATGCCATGAATAAATGCTCATCATCATTTTAATATTCTTCTGTCACATTTGCATGTTGTGTTTGTTGCTAAAATTACTTTTTCTTAGCCCTGTAAAACTTCTTACTATAGCCAAGTTTATTGCAAAAATTACAAAAATAAAGAGGTTTATCTTTATACCAACAATCCTTCTCAGCATGATTGGTTCTTCTGCAATGACAACAAGGAGAGAAGTTACGTTTCCTTGTTAGTATAGATAAAGATCCTTCAGCTTTCGGTTGCTCTTAAAGGACTTCTTTCCTTGCAAATTTTTATAACTTTTTCCCTAGTTAATTATGCAATTGTGAGATTTTGCAAGTTATGAAACTCTTCAGTTGCAGAGATCTTGGCTTCAGACTATTAAAGCACTGAAATCATGATCTTTTCTATCTCTTTCTAATCTGTAAATACCTCACCAAGAAGCCTTATTTGATTTACAACATCCATTAACCTGCCAAAATAATCTTCAACAAATTCGTTGTCTTTCATTTTCATAAACTCAAACTCTCTTTTCAATCTAAGGAGTCTAACAATTTTGACTCTATTATTGCCTTCAAATTCACTTTAGAGCTTGTCCCATACTTGTTTTGGTACTTTCAGGTTCATGATGTTAAGTGAAAATATGGTCTGCAAGTCTTTAATATAGGTAGGTGATGGCTTTATCTTTCTTGAGCTTCTCCTCTTCATAGGCTTTAATTTGACCAATTGTGGGATTTTGTCCCAATAGTGCTAGATCAGCTTCAAAAATCACAACCTTCCACAAGTCTTGTGATCTTAAATGAAATTTCATTTTGACAGTCTAAATGTGATAATATTCACCATTAAACACTAGTATTGTAGATGTGTTGCTAGAAGCAGATATGTTTGTGCTACTAGAAAATAAATCACTCAATCTTACTATCTTTAGCACTCAAAGTTTGCATCACAACCTGTAGGAAGTGAGCTATGATACCATTATTAGAAATTTAAAGAACTAGAATTTGGAGATTAGTGAATGAAGAAAAATTAAGAGTTAAGAGCTAAAAGAATACATATATATTTATCACAAAAATGAAAATGTATTTTTATAGGCTTACAATCAAACTTAAAATTGCTGATGTATTTCAACTACTATCAGCCTTTTATTTGCATTACTTCTCCTAACTAAAAGCAAAAAATTTAGGAACAAGAATCAATATCTAAGACCAACTCTAACCAAGACTTTTCAAGATAAAATCAACTTCATATTTCAAGGCAAACTCTGATGAGTTCTAACATAAAGGAGATCCTAAAGCTAAAATCAGAGTTTGCTCAAGAAATGAATCAGGATGGTTTTAACCCTTCAAACATGGCATCAGCCAAAAGCACAAAGAAATTATAAAGGAGCTATTAAAAGTTGAAAAGCAACCATATCATTTGCAAGGACCAGAAAAAAGAGTCATCTTCATTGTGCAACTATCAGAGAGAGAGTTAATGCAGTGAGTAAAATACTTTCAACTTCTCCAAATCATGTCAATGATTCAACTATTTTGTGGATGAATTAGCAAAATGGTTCCACCAATAATATGGGTAATTTTTCAACCAAAATTGAAATATAAATGGGTAGAAATATTAATTTTAAACATAACAATTTAGATGAGCATCATAAATGAAGTAATGTTGAATGTGTGCATCAATAGTTGCAGAGTTGCTGATATGGCTAACAGAGGTGGCTGCACACACGGTATTAATGTGGCTAGCTCAGAAGCATATTTTCAGGTCTGTAGTTGAAGTGTTCAAAGCTTCATGAGCAGCATATGTTTTTTGACCAGTTTTTCAGGACATTTTGTTGTCATTTTCTCTTATTTACTAGTTGTTACTACTAGTGGCAAAAGTTTGAAAAGTTTGTTACTTTTATTTTTATTTTTCTAGTTGCAGACTTATGTATTTAAGCTGATCATCATTTAATGAAAATATTATCTTCTCTTAAAAAAAAATCTACAAATTGATATCAGAGCTCTCTTCTTAAAGGAACTTGTGAGTGAACTAAGTGCATCCCACCAAAAAGGCCTAAACACCGTGCTTTAATTCGTTAAATATATGAATTCTAAAACATCTTTCACAGCACTAGCACCACCTCAGTTGAATGGTGATAATTATCATGTTTGGGCAATCAGAATGAAGGCACACGTAGAGGCAAATGATCTCTGGGAAGTTGTTGAGGAAGACTAAGGAGTTCTTTCATTGCCAAACAATCCAAAATTGGCTCAGCTCAAAAATTATAAGAAAAAGAAAGCAAGAAAGTCAAAGGTAAGAGCTACTTTGTTTGCTGCTATCTTCCCAGCAACTTTTACCAAAATCATGACCGTGAAATCAGCATTTGAAATCTCGAATTTCCTCAAAAATGAATACGAAGGAGATGAAAGGATCAAGGAAATGCAAGTGCAAAATTTGGTCAGAGAATTTGAGATGCAAAAAATGAAGAAGTTAGAGACAATCAAAAAGTATGTTGGTAAACTTCTTAGGATTGTTAACAAAAAAAGATTGCTTGGTTCCGAATTTTCTGATTCTAGAATAGTTAAAAAAACGCTTGTAACTATCCTTAAAAGATTTGAAGCTATTATTTTTTTTCTTTTTTGGAGAATACTAAAAATCTGTCAATAGTTACCTTGGCAGAACTTCTAAATGCTTTGCAAATCCAAGAACAAACAAGAATAATAAGGGCTGAAGGTTTTGTGGAAGGAACATTGCAAGCTAAATTACAAATCAACAAAGGAGAAAAAGGTAAGAAAAGGAAAAACCAAAAAAAGAATTCCAACACTCCAGAAGCAGCTGCTCACACTAGCAACAGTAATGGAGAAAAAAACAAAGAATTTCCTCCTTGTAAAAATTGTAGCAAAAAGGGTCATCCTCTTTTCAAGTGTTGGAAAAAACCTGATGTCAAGTGTGATAAGTGCAACAAGCTGGGGCATCATGAGAGAATTTGGAATAGTAATTTTCAGCAGAAAAATGAAGCTCAAGTTGTAGATCGGCATAAGAAGGAAGAGTAGCTATTTTTAGCAACTTGTTTTACAAGCAATAGCTCAAGTGAATGTTGGCTAATGGATAATGGTTGTACCAATCACATGATCTATGATCAAGAGCTTTTCAGAAAGTTAGACAGATCAGAGGTATCAAAAGTCAGAATTGGCAATGGTGAGCTTATTCCTATCAAAGAAAAGAGAACTGTAGCCATTGAAAGTTGCACAGGTACAAAATTAATTAATGATGTTTTCTATGTACCTGATATTAACCAAAATTTGCTAAGTGCATGATAATTAATTGAGAAAGGATTTAAAGTCATCTTTGAAAATAAACAATGTTTAATCAAGAATGCCAATGATAAGGAAGTTTTCAAGATTAATATGAGAGATAAAAGCTTCTCACTTAATCCAATGAAGTAGGAACAAGTAGTTTATTCCATTATAGTAAGCAATGCAGAGATTTGGCACAAAAGGTTAGGCTATTTTCATCATGCTGCAGTGCTGAATATATAAAGAAATGAGTTAGTTCAAAGCTTACCTCACCTACAAACTGAATTACCAATCTGCAAAGTTTAGTTCAAAGCTTACCTCACCTACAGACTGAATTACCAAGCTGTAAAACTTGTCAATATGGCAAGCAAGTAAGATTACCCCTCAAACAAACAGCTTGGAGAGCAACTGAGAGGCTGCAACTGATTCACACAGACTTGACAAGACCTTAGAAGACTTCTTCACTTAAAGGGAGTAAATATTACATAGCTTTTATAAATAATTTCACCAGAATATGTTGGATTTATTTCCTCAAGTTCAAATCAAAGGTTACCGATGTGTTTTGACGATTCAAACAGTGGCTGGAGAACCAAAGTGGCTGCAAGATCTCGGTTTTGAGGTCTAATACTGGCAAAGAATACACCTCAGAACAATTCAATTTGTTTTGTGAAAAGGCGGGCATTGAACATCAACTTACATCTTCATACACTCCACAACAGAATGGAGTCAATGAAAGAAAGAATAGAATGATAATGGAAAAGGTCAGATGCATACCATATAAGAAAAGGTTTCCTAAAGAGTATTGAGCAGAGGCTGCAAACACTACAATATTTTTGTTAAGTAGACTTTCCACCAAAACAGTAGATGAAAAAACTCCTTTTGAGGCCTAGTATGGCTATAAGCCCTCTTTGAAAAATTTTAAAGTGTTTGGATGCTTGTGATTTACTTATGTGCCACAAATTAAAAGAGACAAGCTAGACAAAAAAAAAAAAAAAACTTGGCATTTTTGTGGGATATAGCTCAATATCTAACGCTTACAGAGTTTTTCAACCTCACACAAGGAAATTTCTAATAAGCAGGGATATTCACTTCATGGAAAATAAAAAATAGAGCTGGAGTAATGTAGAAAAAAAGTTGATTACTGATTTTCAGCAAAATCCAAATGAGTTAGTTAATGAACATCCTGTAAGAGGTACTAGATTGCTTTCTGATGTTTATTTGAAATACAATATTGTTGTTCTTGAACCAGTAAGGTATTGGGAAGCAGAAAGGATCCCAAGTGGAAAGCTACAATGCAGGAGGAGCTCTCCATGATTTAAAAAAATATAAAACTTGAGAATTAGTTAAAAGACCTAAGCACAAAAAAGTGATTAGAGTCAAGTGGGTGTTTAAAACAAAGTTAAATGCAAATGACTCAATCAACAAGCATAAAACAAAGTTAGTAGTAAAAGAGTATGCTCAAATTTTTGGATTAAATTTCTTTAATACATTTGCTCCTGTTGTAAGGCTAGACACAATTAGGCTGCTGTTAACTATTACAGCATAGAAAGGATAGAAAATCTACAAACTTGATGTCAAGTCCGCATTTTTAAATGGATTTTTGGAGGAAGAAATCTATGTTGAGCAACTTGAAGGTTTTCTATAAAAGAACATAAAGACAAAGTATATTTATTAAAAAAACTTTGTATGGTTTAAAATAGGCCTAAGTCCTTGTTATAGCAGAATTGATGAGTACTTATTGAAATTAGGTTTTGTTAAAAGGCTCAGTGAATCCAATTTGTATATCCAAAGTGATCGAGCTAACTTTATCGTGATCTCCTTGTATGTTGATGATCTTCTAGTTACAGGCAGTAATGTTGAACTTATTCAACAGTTCAAAAAAGATATGATGCAAGTTTTTGAGATGACAGACCTGAAAGAAATGTCTTACTTTCTTGAAATGGAGATTAAGTAGAAAAAAGATGAGATTTTCATCTATCAGAGGAAGTATGCAAATGAGATCTTAAAAAAATTTAACATGGAGAACTGTAAAAGCATGAGCACTTTTATGTGTCAAAAGGAGAAGCTATGCAAGGACGATGGAGCAGAACATGTAGATCAAACACACTACAGAAGTTTAATTGGTTGTTTAATGTATCTCATAGCAACAAGACCAGATATCTTGTAAACTGTAAGTGTACTTTCAAGATTTATGAATTGTGCAAATGAATTTCATTTTAACGCAGCTAAAAAAATTCTAATGTATGTCAAGGGGACCTTAAGTTATGGTATAAAATTTTGTTCATCTCAAAATTTTAAGGTGCAAGGTTACTCTGACAGTGATTGGGCAGGATCCTTAGATGACATGAAAAGTACCTTAGGTTATTGTTTCAGTTTTGAATTAGGAGTATTCACTTAGTGTTAAAAAAAATAAGAAATAGTTGCACAATCAACAGTTGAAGTAGAGTTTATAGCAGCCACAACAGCTGCTAATCAAGCCTTATGGCTAAGAAAAGTTTTAATTGATTTGAACTTGGAACAAGATATGAGTATAGAGGTGATGGTAGACAACCATGCAGCCATAGCCATCTCCAACAATCCAGTTTTTCGTGAAAAAAACTAAGTATTTCAATATAAAATTGTTCTTTCTCAGAGATATTTAAAAGAATGGTGTTGTATGTTTGAAGTATTGCAAGACTGAAAATCAGCTAACAGATATTTTCACTAAAACTCTTCCTAAAAGTAGGTTTGAATTTCCAAGAGAGAAACTCAGAATCTCGACCTACTGATGCAAGGAGGAGTGTTGAATGTGTGCATCAGTAGCTGCAGAGTTGCTGATATGGCTACTAATATGGCTAGCAGAGGTGGCTGCACATATGGTATCAATGTTGCAAGCTCAGAAATATGTTTTTAGGCCTGTAGTTGAAGTGTTCAAAGCTGCATAAGTAGCATATGTTCTTTGACCAGGTTTTTAGGACATTTTGTTGTCATTTTCTATTATTTACTGCCTGTTACTGCTAATGACAAAAGTTAAAAAAAACTTGTTACTTTTATTTCTACTTTTCTGGTTGCAGACTTATGTATTTGAGCTGATCATCATTCAATGAAAATGTTATCTTCTCTTAAAAAAAAACATACAAATAACACGTGAGATATTTCGAGTAGGACCTTGACAAAAATATCCTCATACAACACCGTAAAAAAGTTTTCAACCATAAATTGCAACTACTTTGTCTCTCTCATATAATGTGTTAACACTACACTGCACTAAAAGAAACTAATTGTTAATAATAATGTTAAATCTTGTATTTCTCTTATAATATTGTGGTTAAGTTAGCTATATTTATGTGGTGTAATACAAACTGTTGTTGAGTTAATAACCTGGCTTGGTACGAAGCATTTCTTTGTAATTTCCTCCAGTACTTGCCCAGTTATCTTGTATCTACCAGAAAAACTTGAAACAGAAGCAATTTCCACCCCAGGTAGTAGATTACAGAAAGCCGTGATCAATTGTATCACCGCCACATCATGTTTTGACTGGGATGATTAAAAATCTTAACCCTTGTAGCAACCAATATCTGCATAGATTTCTAGCATTACTGATGTCAGGCTCGAAAAATTCAACGTTAGAAGTGAGATTAAAAGGACATCAATTTTCAGATGATGTAACTGGTTTATTTAATTATTGTTATGATGAACAAATTCTTCACAGTTTTATCAAACAGTCATCCTTATTTAATGCAGTATTTGGCTCATCAATTAATGAAGTATTGTAAAAGCTAATATTATATCTGGACATCTGTTAAATCCTTGATTCTTGCACTAGATATGTTCATCAAAATTGAAAAATGTATTACCAGATAATTATGAAACTGTATAAAGATATATTCCTGCTGATAAAGTAAACTTTTCTTAGAAGGGCTTCAAAGAACAATCTCTGTCAACTCCGTCGACTTTGATATTCTATATTTTCCCCGTATTAGAATTCCTGTTTTCCTTGCATTCTAAGAGAAAGGAAAAAGAAACTTGGCATATTACACTGCAATGGATGGAAGGATTTTTGAAACAGCTTTAACTGGAGATCTTCAAAAGTTGTACCAACTTCTGGGAGAAAATCCCTTAATACTCCATACCTCTTCACTATCTTCAGCAGGAAATCCCCTACATGTTGCTTCAGCATTCGGACACGTTGATTTTGTAAAGGAGATCGCAAGGCTGAAACCAGATTTTGCTAAGGAAGTGAATCAAGATGGTTTTAGCCCTTTGCACATGGCATCAGCCAATGGGCAAATAGAGGTTGTAAGGGAGCTTATCGAAGTTGACCGGAAGCTTTGTCATCTGCAAGGACCAGAGAAAAAGACTCCTCTCCATTGTGCAGCTATCAAAGGGAGATCTGGAGTAGTAAGTGAAATGCTTTCTGTTTGTCCAGAATGTGTCGAAGATGTGACCATTCGGAGTGAGACTGCTTTGCATCTTGCAATTAAGAACAACCAGTTTGAAACAATTAGAGTTTTGGTGAATTCAATTAGAGACGTGAAGAAAGAAAATATCTTGAATATGAAGGATGAGCAAGGCAATACGGTACTGCACCTAGCGACCTGGAAGAAACAACGACAGGCAAGTACAATCTTGTGTTTAAATTTTAATCCCCTGTTTGATAATTCCTGTTTTCAGTCAGGTTTGTCCTTGTTTCTATTTCTTTAGTATAAAGACTTTAGACCTCGTGGCCATAGAAAGATTATTTCTCCTAGCTTCATTGTCCAGGACGTCTATTTAGATCAGTGTTTCTGTAATGATGCACAAAAGGGGTGGACTTGCAGGCTAGGCAGAGTCCACATGCTAAAAACGTATTACAATGATACTACTGCTTGAGGAAACATAATTGCTTGGAAATAACTTGAGTGTCGAGTATTTTAAGATTTATCTACTGACTACAAAGAGTTGAAAAAAAGAATTCATTGGCAGGTAATAGAATTTTTATTTGGCCATGGAGCAAATGATTCAATGGGATTGGAAGTAAATGCCATAAACCAGTGCGGTTTCACTGCCCTTGATGTGCTGCGGATTTTTCCAAGCGAAGCTGGTGACAGAGAAATTGAGGAGATCCTTCTGAGTGCAGGAGCTATGAGAATGAGAGATATTACCCTCTCTTCCTTTCCTTCCCCTGAACCATGCAATAAAACCTCAGCGAACAATTTTGAAACGGCAGAGACAAATCAACAGCAATCATATGATTTAATGCAGTACTTCAAGTTCAAAAAGGGACGAGATTCTCCTGGTGAAACACGCAGTGCACTACTGGTTGTCGCTGCTTTGGTGGCTACCACAACCTACCAATTTGGTATCAACCCCCCAGGTGGTGTATGGCAAGACAATAGCATACCTGAAAGTAACAACAGCACCAGTAGCAAAGCACACAAGGCAGGGGAGTCTATATTGGGTTCTATGAACAAAACTGCATTTGGTCTTTTTATGGTTTTCAACTGCATAGGCTTTTCATTGTCTCTTCACATGATCAACTTTCTAACCTCCAATTTCCCCCTGCAGCTTGAGCTTCAATTTTGTTTCTTGGCAATGTACTTCACGTACAACACTGCAGTTATAAACATTGCACCGGATGGCACAAATCTTTTGGTCATTCTAAGTGCATCAATCACACCTATAGTTGTCTCACTTACATCTTATTGTGTAAGACAACATAGAAAGAGGCTTGCAGAAAGAACTATGGATCCATAGTCTCCAAAAACAAAGAGGAAGAATGATGTTCTGAATATTCTTTATGTGCTCATTATACTTTTGCATCATTAGTATAGACTGGTAGAGAGCTATAGAAATGAAGTAACAATATTTCAGTGTTCTTTTTGTTTTGCTTTGTTAGCAGCCAGCCTGATGTTATTTATGGAGACATTTTTATGTACATGTAGCAGTAAGCAGATAATTTACCATGATGCTTTACTTAAGTTCATTTATTCAGCAGTTAAAAGAGTTTTATGATCTTTAGACTCGTCTATAGGAGATTGAGTTGGGAGGTGGGCTACTTGTATTGAGCAAAAACAAACTGAACTTCCCTTTCCAAAGATTTTTGTTTTTTTAAAAAAAATGTGCTCTACACAGAAACTTCCCATAAGGCCTTAACAGCATTTTCCATTCCCAATCTCTACTGAAGAGATGTTGTAAAACTTCCTTGCATTATAGTTTTTTTTTTTTTATCTACAAGCTTATATTCGTTGTATAATTGTCTAACTTTTGCCATCTCTAGACACCAAATACTCTCCATACCTTGTAGTCTACCTGTTAGATTTTAAACAAAACTAACCCAAGATCATCAACACAATAATCCCAATATCTTGCACCTCCATCTCAACACATGAAAACAACATATCAAAACTCGGTTTCGTTTAGATAAAAATATATAGCATGAGATAAAGCAAACTGGTAGAATGTAACACCAAGAGTATGTTTAGTATCAATGTACTTCTACTTAACTTGAAAATTTAATAATTAAAGTGTTTGATAAATCATAAATTTTAGTGAGAATTACTTGATTTTTCATTAACATTGAATAACCAATTGTAACATTAAAGTCTTGAACATAGTTTAACAATTAAAATAGCGTCATGCTTAGAGACACTGCCTTGCAGTGACCCTTAAGCACCAATCTCTGCCGTAGATCTCTGGTATTCCTGAAGTCAGACTATAGTTAAAATTTTAAATTATAGTTTATTATACACGAGAAACAAGTCACTGGCTTATTTACATTTTTATTCCGTTAGGGTGATTTGGACATTCAATCAGAATTCCCAAGAAGCCATCAGTTTATTATGCCAATACTTGGCTCATCGGTTAACAGATGAGGGATTAATTAGAGTTATGATAGTCTTGCTTGACACGTAATAGATATGTCTGGAAAAAATAAATAAAGCAACAAATATTGACCAACTCTACGAGAATGGACAGAAGGCTCTTTCTGGCAGCTCTGACTGGAGATATCCAAAAGTTGTACCAACTTCTGGAAGAAAATCCCTTAATACTGCACAACGTTGCATTAGCTTCTACAGGAAACCGACTGCACGTTGCTTCTGCTTACGGGCACATTGATTTTGTAAAGGAGATCATAAGGATGAAACCACACTTTGCTAAAGAAGTGAATAAGGATGGATTTAGCCCTCTGCACATGGCATCAGCAAATGGGCATGTAGAGATTATGAGGGAGCTAGTAAAGGTTGACAAGAAACTTTGTCGTCTGCAAGGACCAGAGATAAAGACTCCTCTTCATTGTGCAGCTATTAAAGGGAGAGTCGATGTAGTAAGTGAAATGCTCACAGTTTGTCCAGACTGTATCGAAGATGTGACTGTTCAGGGGGAGAGTGCGTTGCACCTTGCTGTCAAGAACAATCAGTTTGGAGCAATTACAGTTCTGGTGGAATGGATCAGAGATATGAAGAAGAAAGATATCTTTAACGGAAAGATGAACAAGGCAACACAGTTCTACACCTAGCAACCCAGAAAAAACAACGCCAGGCAAGTTCAATCTCATATTTAATCCAGTTAATCATAAATTCATTTCCCTCCAACTATTTATGTATCTGCTTCTAGTTTTTTCGGGTCATGAAATGTGGGCATTTGACTTTAGACATTGAGGACAAAGGGGGAGGTTCTGTCTGGGCTTTGTTGACCAGGACATCTATGTAGATAAATATTTTTACAATAATGTGTTTAAATTACTATCATGATGGGTTGGAGTATGCAAATTGAGGTCCAACCTGACTAGTTCCTACCGATAAGTCTAAGCCATTTGATGCTGCAGCGTGGGCAAGGATTGAGAGGGTGAATAGAAATCTCTTAACAAAAGGATATGTCTCCAATAGATTTCCTCCATCTAATTGTAGTACAAGTAGGAAAGTTAATCTACTGACTAGTCTTGAAGTTTAGTGCTTTGATAAAGAGTTTATTTGCAGGCTAGACGGAGTTTATAAGGAAACAAATACAAGACTAGAAATACGATTAATGTAAACTATCTTATTGTCTATCTAGCTACTTTAAAGAACACTTGAAATGACTTGCAGATAACAGAACTGTTACTTGGCGATGGAGCAGTAGGTTCGGGGTTGTTGGAAGTAAACGCCATAAATCAGAATGGTCTCACTGCCCTTTATGTGTTACTGATTTTCCAAAGTGAAGCAAGGGATAGAGAAATAGCCGAGCTCCTTCGCGGTGCTGGAGCTATGAGAAACAGAGATCTTAACCTCTCTCCCATTCCTCCTTTTGAACCTTCTCACAATCAAACCTTACCAGCCTGTCCCACAGCAGCAGAGCCAAATCCACAACGACCGAATGACCTGGTCGATTACTTCAAGTTAAAGAACGGGAGAGATTCTCCTGGCGAAGCACACAGCACACTGTTGGTCATTGCAGTTTTGGTGGCAACCGCAACCTTCCAATTCGTGGTCAACCCTCCAGGCGGAGTATGGCAAGACGATCACAAAGACAACGAAAAGAATGGCACCAGCATCAACCACACACACTATGCAGGAAGGTCTGTCATGGGTTCTATGAACGCCATTGCATTCAGCCTTTTAATGCTATTCAACTCGATTGGGTTTGCATTGTCTCTTCACATGATCAACATCCTCACAATCAAATTTCCATTGCAGTTTGAGTTTCAAATTTGCATGTTCGCAATGTTTTTTTTACCTACAACACAGCAGTAATAAACATAGCACCAGATATCATACAGCCTTTCGTGATTGTAGTTACCGCAATTTTGCCGATCATTACACCACTTGTAGCAAAGCGGGCAAGACTGCATACAAGTAGGCTGAAAGAACTCGCTGTGGGTATTATCTGTAAAATGATCAAAATACGTTCGGGAGAATAGCAGAATGCTGAATGGAAATTTTGATATATTTTGCCGCCTGCTAGATTTTACATCCATATTATAGGTCAGTCCGGTAGAAAGCAAATGTAGTAAAGCAGTTCCTATTTTTTCAAAATTGTCCAAGCAGTGTTAGCTTCAAATCTGAGTGGCCTTGCGCCAAAATACTTTAAACCACTCCTCAATTGTTTACTGCCAGACCAATTTTCACTTTTCCCGCACTGAATTTCACATAGGTTTACAACTCAAGTTCAATCTCATAGGTTTACAACTCAGTTCAATCTCCCGAATGATTGTCAAAATTGTTGTGTCCTTAAACAATCAAACACCAATCAACAACTCACATCATTGTTTACGGGAGAAGAAAGCAAATTGGCAAGACTTAAAAATTTAATGAAGTTGGTAATTGAATTCACAGGCCAGATCAAAAAGATGAATTCAAAAATAAAAGAAAAGAAAACCTTATGTGACTGCAAACCTAGGTAAACAAAATATTACAGCAAGATTTTTCGTTTCAATATTACACTGAGATTAGTCAATGTATTTCCAATTGCATGCTGTGCACCATTTTTAAATGTGTAAACGAGTACCACCCTTGAAGTACGTAGGATCAACTCTCAGCAGCAGGTGTTACAGACAGAAATGGCAAGAGGAACTTGGTGGGGTTGAAACAGAACGAGAACCTGAAGCAAAGCTATGTTGTTTTCCATCCTTAATTGCAGCATCATCATATGGTATTATTCTCCTTGTAGGCAGTAAAGCTGACGGATGTTTCCTGTAGCTGTTATTACATGAAACAATTAGGCACTATCTAAATGATCTTATTATATTCAAAAATCATGTCAATGCTATAACAAGTTGTAAAGATATTTGAGACGTAGAATTTTTTGCTCTACACATATTTACATGGGTACCATGTACCACTGAATATAAATGCAGGAATAGGGCAACCATTTGAGTAACTACATTAAAATCGGAAGAACAAGATCAACTAAAAGATTTTCTCTCATCACCAAAAATTGCCACACAAATGGAGCAAGGATGAATGGGAAATGTATTGAGCAAAAGAATTTTGAAAGATGTAATTTCTAATATAAAGTACAGAGCTAAAATAAGGACATACCATATAACCAGTCCTTGAAGTATACATGGAGTGCACTTGACACTTCCCGTTTCCGGTTTTCTTCTATGGGTGCTTCCCTCAAAAGCTTCTGCATCTCTGCCAAGTTCTTTTGCTGTAGAAAAGAGGAAAATATTTCAGTAAACTAAACATTAACATTATTCTCGGAACCTATAAGCAATCATTGAATTCTTATTACAAGCAATTTGCAGAGCATCACTTCTAACACAGAAAACAACTTAAAGGATTAAAAGACATTAAAACATCTGGCTGTAGTCAGTAAAGATTGGTGTACACACATTTCTCTGCTGCGATGTCATATAAGCATCTGGTAATGGAAATGGGTTGCCTTTTGTTGACCCAGGGGATTCAACTCCAAACCAGTTGGGGATCTGTGGGTCAAGAAGTAAAGGGATGTTATCACATATGATCACAAAACAGATAAACAGTAAGAATGGCAAGAAAATAGTTCCAAGTTAGCATACACAATAGATAAAGCATACCAAAAAATTTGTGAATTGGTCAGGGTCTAGGCGTGCAGCTGACTCGGCTTGAACATCAGAGACACCTGCCGGATGAGTTAATGAATCATGTGGATCAACCGCTCCCAATGCCAAGGGTTCATCCCATCTATTGATAGTTGCCTCAATACCGACTTCTGCCATCTGCTGCTCCAACTGAGAGTAAAACGTATTGTATGGTGCCACCTGACAAAATCCAGAGAAGCAAAAGAAAATATTAGTCTTCTTAGCACATTGGACATTACAATTAGCATCTACAAAAACCAAGAGCAAACAGCTTCATAATCCACTTTTTAAATTCAAAACTACCATTGCATCTAAAATGAACTTGAAAATTTCAGTTCAGAGATAACTTCAGTAGAGGCCCACCATTTTCAATTGAATTAACAATATATCTAGGCTGTGCTTCACCAATTAGCTAGAGTTGTTCCTCAATTTCTAACTTTTTTGGCACAGTTGAAAACATAATCAGATGACATATATAGTTCTGGTACAAGGAGTTTGGTTCTCAATGTTTGCACCAAAAGTGTCAGTCAATTGAAACAGAAAGAAATGACCAACAAAAATTCTAAATTTCCTTTATGATCCTTCTGCTGCCAAACGTAAAAGTTGATTTTGATATATATTGGCTGTTGATGATGAAACCTCAAAGAACTCAATCACTAATGCAAAACCATAGCACTCTTCCAACTAAAAACAACAGGTAGTGACAATAATCAATTTATAGCTGTAGAGAATTATTGCAATATAGTAACAGAAATACGCACACGTGCAAGCACGTGCACGCACACAGACACAGTTTACGAATGACAAGATTCTGTGGAATGCTTCTATTAAAGTCAAGTATACTTCAGGCTTGCCTGTGCCTTATGCCAAGTACAAGAGCACAAATACAGCACATTAGCAATTTGTTCTTACCAAAACAACTCACAATAGAGATAAGCACTCCATCACCAAGCTAAATTAGTTTACAACAAAAATAGATCATAATAGTTCATTTAAAAAAGCAGCAAATTGACAAGCAAGACAACTAGCTGCCCATATTAAAACAGCATCAAAACAAACTCACCTGCAACTTGTGGTTATCACCCACAATGAGTGGTCTCTGGTTTACCCCTAGAAAGAACAAACACTCACGACAATTCGCAATACAGACTCGTTTTGCAGCTGTAATCACATGAACTCGCTCACAGTGTTCAACCCTTACAGCCTGTAAAAGGAATAAAAATCATACATCATGTATCATTAATATTACTTTCCGCACAAGATATAACAGCCGACATAACGTGCAAAAGTCAAAATCAGTGACACATCACAATTATTTGGTAGATGTTGGCAATATCCCTGTAAAAAGCTAAAAAACCTGGACGATGAATAAAGAAGGAATTTGTATGAGAACTCAAGAAACTTAAGCAAGCAGTTTAAGAAAGACAAGACTTCTAGAATAACAATCATCTGAACATAATCAATCTTAAAGGCGCCCCAGAGATTAGATAAGTTTTGGATGTCCTGCTATCAATTTCCAGTACCACGACATTTCAAGGTGTTTCCAAATGATGA
Organism: Swietenia macrophylla; assembly: GCA_032401905.1. Taxonomy (NCBI): domain Eukaryota; kingdom Viridiplantae; phylum Streptophyta; class Magnoliopsida; order Sapindales; family Meliaceae; genus Swietenia; species Swietenia macrophylla. The sequence goes on along the minus strand of CP135579.1, from coordinate 12,280,695 downwards.
ATGTACATTTGCCAGATACATCCAGAGATAAACTGAAACTGCATTCTCATCCTTGGCAGAAAATTTTGTTTCATCTAATGGGTTGAACAGCAAGTTGGTACACACTCTTTCCAGCAGCTTATGCAGGAATGGGTCTAGAATAGCTTGTGTAACAGGCTGACAAACCATGCTAATCAGTTATCATCTTGACCAGGACAAAGAATGTAGTTAAGATGAAGGCACTTTTGTAACATTCTATCATTTGCTAAAATGTATGAATAGGTACTGGAAATAAAGCGCATAATGAGTGCAGAATATTGATGCCTTTTTAAACACCTCCACAACACATTCTCGTCACTGGCCACTTCTCTTCCCAAGTAATATTTTGAGATGACCAGTCTTTAGATGAGTGACAGACATTGAATCCAGGGATGAGAAAGACATATAAAAAGAACCAAAATTCTAACCATAATGATGTAAAGTATTCACTGGTATGATATTGTTCCCAAATCTGTCAGTTAACAATCATGAATGAAATCTGCTGACCCAGCCAATGAAAAAGAGGAAGTTATTGCAGAATGCAGCACTTTGAACAACCAAAACCAATATATTTGTTTACCTTGCCAACAGCTCCGAGAATTATAGTGGCATCTGAGCATCCATATATTGTGGCATACCTTAAAGGTGCTAAAATGTAGATGGCAGAATCATGGCAATTAATAACCTGCAATTATACAGCATAATGTCACAATAAAATATGAAACAATAGAAAAAATAAAACAGTAAAATGATGAGCAATGCATATGATAAAACATGTTGACTGACTCCATGACAGAAATAATAATAGCTATATATATTGCCTGAGATTGATAAATCAAAACAAGTTAAGCACTGCCATATTAATGTAGGTCATCACATTATGAAGTTTGAAAGAGACTACTAGCCACACTTAGCCTTCAACAACATAAACATGCAAATTGATAACATAACTTTGTCAACAGCACAGCCTAAATCTCAATTCTAAACACATCAAATCCAACACCTTCATGATAACATCAACATCTGATGATTTGCGAAATTTTTCTTAAAAATTCAATCAACAAAGGATAATGCAGCTCAAATGTTTTAATTTGGTCCAGATTCCACCTTTCAACAACCCTAATCACTATGAATTAAACAAGCTAGCAGTTAATGCTAAGAGAAAGTAACTTTAGAACAGTCAACCAAAATTTCATGGTAGATCATAAATTTAAGAGGCAAATGACATAAAATTATCAAGATTTCTATCAAACATAGCAAATTTACATTTCCAAGCTAACCTTCACAGAAGAAGCTTTAAGCTCAGAAGCTTGCTTTACATATGAAGATTTAGAGATGCCTTCGATATAACTTGGACCCCTGGAACTAATGGACTTAATTGAACTTGTGCAGGCATCAGCCATAGCAACATCCTGATCAGAGGTATTGGCTGGCCCATTTTCTTTTGGAGAAGCTCTTTCAGTAAGATGTTCCAAGGCAGAAGCAATATTCTGCAGAAGCCAATCATGAACTTGTGTAGCAGGAACAGGAACAGCAGGCATGTCAGGATCTGAATTGGCAAAAAACGGAGCTGCTTGGCTTAAAGGAATTCCTTCAGATCCCTTATCACCAAATTGAATCAGAAATGCAAGGTGCTCAAATCCTTCCATGCTCAAGACCTGAAACAACAGGGTAACTGGCAAATTAATATGAACTGTACAGATTATATGAAGAAGTGCAAAAAAAAAAGACACTACCTTGAGACTATAATCAAATCTCCATGTATTTTCCAGAGTTGAACACGTATATACAATTGATATCATATTAATGCCAAAAAAAAAAACTTTTTTGTGTGCACGTTTGCGAGAAATGGAAATTTTTCCAAGCCAGATTCAAGTATCTCAGTTCACTACCAAAATTAATATCATCTAGAGATTAATTCAAGAATATAAACACATTAAGCCCACTACAACTACAACGGAATTCAATGAAACAGCACAATAAAGTTAGACGAACCAGCCAACACCAACTGACCAACTTGATATCAGGACCTTACCACGCTTTTCAAAGGCAAAAATACAAGTCAAGACATTCTACACCTGGACTGCATGCAGAGTGAAAAGCAATGAGCATTGAACCCTTTGCATTTCAATTTTTATATCTAAATAAGAAAATATTGATGAGATATAACCGAAAATGGAAGCAACAACAAATAATGTTAGAAAAACCAGTTTAAAACATAAAATCATGCAATCCCCCTGGGCATGGAATTTATGTAGAAGGCAGTAATCACGAGGGTAAGTAATTGTCGCAACAAGGTGAAGACAATCCAAGTTTTGGATAAGCATTTCATACCGAAAATACATAATAAAAAAAGTCACAACATGGAGTTTATGGATTTAAATAATATTTTTCTATATACATGCATGTGTGTGCGCGCGCGCGCGCACGTGTGCATGTTATTAAAAAAACTTCTCCAACCAAATTGTATTTTAGTGCTCAATAAGAATTATAGACAAATTGAGAATATCATGTATTGACCAACCATATTGATTTTTCCTTTAACAAAATAATCCATGATGACTGTAATCTGTTTTCACAATAATATTAAGAAATATTTATTTTACCTAAGCACCAAGAGCACCTGCAACAACTCAATTATGAAGGCAAATTATGGCCATTTAGGTGCAACCCATAAAGAAAGTGTTATCTGTCTAAAACAATTCTTGACCTACAGGTAAATATTACTCTATTCATTGTTTATAAGGAGAAAAAATAATTAGGGGGGAAATTAAGTATTTTTATTTAGGAAAATATACACGCAGGAATTGATCAGAAATTATTTAAGAACCCAAAGTAAAATTCAGGGCACCAAATATGGCTTACTGCCACTTGTTAGCTGAAGAGACTAGGTAAAGGAGATTATTTAGGAATGAGTATTAGTCGTAGATATGATGACTAAAACTCATTAAATATCTAATTAAAACTTACTACTTAATTTGGTGATTCAATATTTATATCTTCTCTTTAGAATAATCAAAAGGTTCCAAAACTTTGGCTGGGATTTTAAAAACCACAGAGTTCATGCTGATCCCTTTCAATCGATTGTATAGATATGTTTATGTCTCCAACATTATAATATGGTTTATTTGTCTGCCAACTCTACCAAGTAAAATGCCTAGCACCCAAAGATTTTAAAAGAAAATGAGAGAGAAACAAAAAAGTAAAAGAGAAAGATTTTATTTACCATCAATTAAACTAAATTACATTTCACATTTCCATTTTGATTATTGATGTACATGGAAATATGAATATATTCCATTGTAAGAACACATACACCTACTATTGCTGAAAACTCGATCCCAGCTTAAAAGCATATTATCGAATGCACAGCATCATGACTTTCTATTTACATTGGATTAAAGGACTAGTTTCTACAACTAAATAAACATATCAAACAGCCCATAAAACAGAAAAGTCCATGGCCAAATAAGAGCAACAGATCTTAACATAAAGAGTTATTGAAGTTGCTTCAGCATATAATCAAACTAGCCCAATATAAGAAAGCTCAAGCTCACTCTCTGTTTACAATTCAGATGGTCCAGTTTTAACATGCAAAGATAAAGAAAATACGAACTAAACCAAACTCAATAAATGTGATAAGGCATACCAAACACTCTTCGCCATCCCCCTCTGAAGGCTCCGCCAAAAGCTGGAGAAGATTAGCCATGTGCTTTTGCAGATAGGACAACTGATGAGCCTCTTCATCGGATTGTGATGGCATGAACCGACGGCTGTTGCTCCGCACAAGCTGTTATGCCAACACCACGCTTAAAAACCAGATGATTCACAATCAAAGTTTACAGCAACATACGAAGTCAAAATATAATGCTTTTCACAAGAAACAATATAAAAGTTTATAATTTTAAAAAGAAAAAAAGTTAATTATGGATGTCAACAAGCACTCCACTCAAAAATAAATAGGCTGGAAAATTTTTAAGGACGTTTAAATCCCGCCAAAAAATAATTAAAAAATAAAAATCAACCAACAAAACCCCACCTAAAGGCCCTACGTGAAAAAAATTACTACAGAACTATCTGCATTTCAAGTCACTGCTTCATCGAATTCTGATGACACATAATTCCAAAGAGAGACCTAAAATTTGACTGTTTCGTAATAATAAACCTCCTCCAATATTGTTTAGCAACAAAGTCCCACTCTAAAGGAAATGTGTATAGATAATCGAATTTGTATACTTTGGAAGCTCAGTCACAATAAACCAAGAGGCATGAATGCAAAGAAAACAAAATTTAATTGTACAAGCTACTACACAGTCCAATTCATCCTAAAACATCTGCTAGTAAAGACTAGAAAGGTAAACTCGCAATGGGCAACAGCATGTAATTATTATAGTGTAACTGAAACCAGGTAATGCACATAGTTTGGAAAAAGAGAGAGAGAGAGAAATTTGGCATCGTCCTTAAAAACAATGAATTATAACATACTACTTAATCAATCTCTTTTCCTTCATAAATACCACATAATAGACTTATGAGACAAGACCTACTATCCCATCTCACAAGGCTGAAATACTGAATAGAACTCCACATAGACTATAAAACTTGTTCGAACAGGAGCTAATTAGAAACACAAGCAAGAGCCCATTAAATGACAGAATTTGCAAAAATACTTGAAAATTGCCAATAAACATAATAGTTCTTTCCAAAAGACTAAATACATTTCAACACCCATAAATACCAGCTAACAACTGAAATGTCTAGAATAGCGATTATTTCAGAGACACACTGTCAAATTGCATCATTCCAACTAACAAGCACATCAAACACCTGAATTACCGTTCCAATACGAACTCAAGATCGTTAAAACATTTTTAAGAAACAAGAAAGCAAACAAAGAAAACAAATTTGATAAAGCACAATACAATTCATTATGAGTGCAATCCCAATCGAAATCCCAAGAAATCGCTGGCATTTTAATAAAAATGACGCAATTATTCAAAGCAACATTGTACTGCATTGCACAATTAAACAACGAACAACAAAACCCTAACCTGAAGCGGCGATAAGGCCGACAAGTACCCGTCAAAGGCAGAGGTGGACGGCCACACGTCAGCAACAGAGGCCGAGTCCTTGTGTGTCCTTGGCAACAACCTCTTGTACGACTGTATATACAAGAACAGCATCAGATCCCTCAAATCGACCCCCACGGAGTCAATATCTCCGGGCTTGGCCTTGACGATCGGGTCGGAATCAGAGTGAAGCACCGACGCGAGGGTATCGATGACTAGCCGCGCGTGGTCGATGGAGATCTGAAGCGACTCCGCTAGGGTTTCAGACTTGACTCGGGCGGTCGAGCCGAGCTTCTGCTTGAGTGGTATTAGGGCCTGAATCGGGTCGGTGAAGATGAGCTTGGGGATTGGCAGCAGGCCGTGCTCGAAAGGCTCCCGCCGCGGATGGATTAGGGAATTCGGATTCATACTCGGGTCTGGATCTCCCCGCGAAGACGTGCATGGTTCGATTGAATCGCTCATTTTTCTTAAATTTCCAAGAAAAAGCCAAAAAAACAAAGAGAGAGAAATTAGAGAGTAAGAGAGAGTGAGGGAGTTTCTGAGACGTGAGATATGGGGAGCGTTTGCAGATCTTTCTTCCAGAGGGAGGAAAACGAAATGGGAAATCTCATCGAGTGTTAGTTAGGTGAAGTTTGGTGCATGGAAAATTGTGATATGGCGAGATGTAGTTGGACCCCTTTCTTGCAACAGAATCAAGCAGCAAATAAGATTGCGACGTATGTTCGGTAGTTATAATATCACGTGGATTGTGGACTCTGTGATCCTTGCCTCGTTTTTTCATCTCCAAAACTTTAGCTTAGTTGAATTTCAAGCATATTATTAGATAATAAAGCAGTGAATGCCTTTTAAGCGGGAAAATTAGAGGATGAAATTGTGTTAATTTTTGTTTCCTAAAATGAAGAATTTATTAATAATTTTTTTTTTTTATAACTTGTATTTGTATCTTCAACCACTTTTCTCAGCGACTCTTATTATATAAATTATTTAATATTATTAATATTATATTTTTATCACCTATTTTACATTTTAAATAAAATAAAAATTAAACAATTAAGATATAAATATGTTATGATAATTTAATATAAACGCATTAATTTACATAAAAAAATTTATCTTTAATATTTTTATCCATCGTTTATTTTAACGATGGACATTAAATAATTTTAGATCAAAATGATGCATTATCTTAAATAAATTTTCATCAGATGTATATTTATTATAAAATTAATAAATCACTAAAGCACGTTAAAATTATCTTTTGACAAGGTTTATTTAATCTTTATCAATTCTTTTTTTCATTATATAAAATAAATTTATTTGAAATGCAAATTTTTTACCATTTGTGTTAGCAATATAAATTATTTACTTAAAAAAAAGAAAAAAAAACTCATCCATACGCGTGTGCGTATGCACTACAAATTTATTTTTTTATTTTTAAAGTTATAATTATTTTTATTAAAATAATAAATAATTTAATAATTAAAATCACAAGATTATGCTGTAATACATCTCAATTATATATTTTAATTAAAGATTAGAACCAACATATTTTGCAATAGTTGAAATTGAGATATGGTGACAAAATCGACCCAATCCCTTCTTTGAGTATTGGGTAAATTCTACTAAGTATTGTGTATTCATATTTTTTATTTTTTTGTATAATTCTTATGTAATAAAATTTTATGATCAAATAAAATAAACAATCTCATGTATTCATCATTATTATACATGGAAGTTTTAGGCCTCGTCACTAACTTATATAACATTATTTAATTACACACATCTATTTAATATATACATATAAATATTATATACTTGTAAAATAATATGTACAGTATGTATTTAGTGGTGTCAACATCAAATGTTAATTATACATTGTATGAATGTTACATTATTTGAGAAAAAATAAAAATAATAATAATAAATTTATGATTCCGCGAGAAGAGTTAATTTGCATGAAAATAAATTTTTCATAAATAATTATACAGTTATCTAAACACATTGCATAAATTATGCGTTAATCACATAATAAATATTTTATACAATATAATTAATAAATTCACATCAAATTAATATTCAAGATAATATATCATATTTAATAGAAAGTATTAGTCTAAGTGAAAGAATAAAAAATATACCTAAGGATCTTATATTCTCATCCAAACAATCATAATTATATTAAATATATATATAAATCTCGTATCTCTATTCAAACAATTATAATCATATCCCCCAATTTCGTATTCTCGTTAAAATAGTCGTAATTATATTATAAACGTATTCATCAAACTTATATTCTTATTTTAGTAGTTATAATCATATCTTATACTCTTGAATTTTTGCAGGATCTCATACTCATATGCATGATATTTCACAATAATTCATGTATCAAATATATGATATAAATATTATAATATTATTTTCTGTCAAATTTATTATACACACGAATAAATACAATCACTTAAATTTTAATACAATACAATTATAGTATTAAATTACACAACGATTTAAAAAAAATGCATTCATAATTTAATAATTACTTTTTAGTAATTTTAAAATTTTTAAAATTTTCTACCACTACACTCGCTTATAAAACATATGAATTCAAAAATTAACGTCAAAATTATTTCAAAATGTAATACACATTATAAATATAAAAACATAACTATTTTAATTTTATAATTATATTACCTACTCAATTTTTAAATATATTTTGAATTTTCCAAACATATTTTCTGTACTATTTCTTCCGACTGCTGGCGATTTTTCTTTTTTCCCTTCTCCTTTTCCTCTCTTTCTTTTCTGTCTTTCTCTCGGTTTGCCTTCTCTCCTCCCATAATTCAATTTCAAAAACAAAATCAAAGCAAGCGGAGCATTTATTTTCTCTCTCTCTCTCTATATATATGTGTGTGTGTGTGTGTGTAATATTTATTTACCATTTGTGTTGTATTCGTAACACAAATGGACCTAACCAATTCTTCACCTGTCTGTTTCATATTCTTCTTTGAAAAGATGTAAGCCCACGTGTTACACCCGGTTCCTTTCTTTTTATAATGGATCCATGGAAAGCACAGGGGGAGAATTATGAAACTGAAATGGACCTAGCCTGATTGTCACGTGAACGACGTCGCTTTTGCATCCGTTAAGTCGCAGACAGGTAGGCAACACGAATGGATCTGGGCCGTTCAATACTAGGCTACATTGTGGGCTGCTTTTGCATCCGTCGTAAATATTTCTAACACCTGCTGCAACACTCTTAGTGTACTGTAATTGAAGATGGCTGGTAAGAAGCTCACGGTCGATCGCTTCTGTCCTCTATTCTGGTAATGACTTTTGCTTATTTATTATGTCGGTAAGATGCCTGTTCAATTTTTTGTCTCTGCAATCCTTTCGTCTGTATTTGCTAGTTTAATTCATGTAACGTAGGGGATTATCCGGGAGATACATGACAAAACAACAACAACAACAATAATAATAATAATAAAATAGGAGTCTCCTGAAAGTCGAAAATCTCGGGCCCATGACATAATTGTCGATATTATATTCATAAAAGAAAAGGCAGGCAATAATAATGTTAGGTGGGTAAAGAAAGTTGTCAACATTAATAATTAAAATCAATGACATAAGCAAAATGTTAAAACATTATATCTTCAAATACAAGCCTTCAATGAGAAACCGAACCCTTTTAAATTCTGCCACGTTCATCAAGACAATTTCTTTAACTAACCCACCCCTTCGCTTCACTCACAAGTAAATCTTCATTTCATGCAGTACAAATCTTCTTACGTAAAGTTATAAGCTGAAAAATCATGAACTGATTTGAATCCAATTAACAAATGAATTGAATATGACAGCGGGGTAAAACAATATATATTTAGCTATAAAATCAAAATTTTGTAATTTTATATAATTTTTAAATTATTAAATTAATATATTATTAATAATTAAAATCACATAATAATTAATATAATATAATTAATTTACATATAAAAATATAATTTTATCTATTTAATTAATACTAATTCGATATCATATAAATAGTGTAAGAAGTGTGTAATATATATATATGTATATACATACATACATATAGACTCTTAATCTTAACGCACACATAAAGAAAGTTGGTGCACAAGTAATAATAAATTATACATGTTCGCACGTGCGATGATAAATATTAACTCTCGTATAAAAGTTATTTTTATTAAATATTTTTTTAATTTTTATCTTCAGATACTAATATTTCATTTTAAAGAGATTAGATTAAATCACATTATTTTTTAATTGAATTTAAAGAAAATAATACAATTATTTTAATCACTATTAAGTCAAGCGAAATACATATTGAATATTTAAATATTGTATTTTTAAAATTAAATAGAAATATAGCACTTCTAAATATACAACTGAAATTAAATTTATTTAAAAAAAAATTCCAAATCAAATCGAATTCATGCCAAAAAGAAAATAGTACCAACCTCACCAAACCTAACACTTAAGTCCAATTATGTAATGTTATCAATATTATAATTTAATGAAACATGTTTAACTAACTTTATAAGTTATTAATTATATACAAAAAAAAAAAAAATTACTGTTGGGCAGCGGTGGCTTTTAGTGCTAATTAAGCTTTTCAATTTACAATGTGCGAAGAATTGATAATGGGAAGAGGGCTAATTAATTAGTGCAGGTCCTAGTATTATTACATCGGTTGGTAAATTGGTAATGGTATCGAATGAGGAAGATGGCAGGAGAAGAATATCTTAGGAGACATGAAACGACAACTGTTGATGCGAACCACAACCACGATAAAACTCCTCTTGTCCTGGTACGGCACTACTCTCTCTCTCTCTCTCTCTGCGCACTTCCATTCTATAACTTCAGGCCTCACCCATTTTCCATGTACCCTTTGCTCAACACACGACACGTGTATGGTACTGGACACATGTCAGTCTCATCAGTAACTGTTCTGCACTTCCCCGTTTCATCGCCCAACCGAGGCCCGAGCCGCTCTGTTTATGCAATCCTAGGAGAAAATAACCATTGAGTGGAGCACGTGACATGACCATGTCAAAGCGAAGCATGCAAATGTAATGTACATCACTTATTACAAAACACAAACAGTCACCACACGTGCGAGGTCCGACCGTGGTCTCACACACGCTCGATGGAAACCCGGGTCCCTACTTTGCAGTACACCAGCACACAGACCAGCGAGATTTTTTATTTTATTTTTAAATAAAAAATAAATTTAAAAGCAAAAGATAGGAGAATTATGAGAGAGAGAGAGGGGGAGAGATAGAGAGTATGTTCAGTCAGTATTCTCTCACAGATTCATCAGATCCCAGCCCACCAAAAAGCAAAAGCAAAAGCAGGTAAAAGCAAGGCAAGGCCAAATGTACCCCCACTATAGCTCTCCTCTCTTTCTTGTTCTTATCTCTTCTCTTTCTCTCCCTCTCCCTCTCCCTCTCTCTCAGTAGAAAAACCAAGAAATTTGTAATTCTGTGTGTCTATGTTTTCTCGTTCGTTTATGTAACTAAGTGATCGAGCTATGGTTTCTTTTAAAACCCCAGTTTTGTTTTCTCTTGTCGATCCTCAAGGTATATTTCATAAATGTTTAACCAACTTCTGCTTTCTTTCATTGTTGTTTGAGCTAACTATTGTTTTGCTTTTAGAAAATTTTCCTTTTTTTTTTTCGTCTTTTATGCAGTAATGCTGTGTTGAGGCAGTCATTTCTGCGTACTGCAGCTTTGTTGGTTTACAATGTGTTTGATGCTCGAGAAAATCGAGAAAGGCAAAAGAAAATTTATTCACGAATTTGTTTTTTGAACAATCGCAGCTCAGCTAATCGTCTGTTTGGCAGCCGAGAAAGTTTTATTTATTCAAACATAAAGAGGACAGTTTTTGTTTTATGTTTCTAGAACGTTTGTTCGTTAGAAACTAAATATGAAGCTGTATAATGAAAAATCTGAGGTTATGGTTGATTTTCGCATGTTTTCTTGCTTTATCCGGCTCCCAAACAGAGTTTTAGCCCAGTGCACACTGTTTTTCACCTTTTCACTGTTTTCAGATCTAAAAATTAGTAGCCGAAATGTCATCTGTTATATTTCTCTTTTATTTTTTGCTTCTGGTAACTGATATTCTTGTGTTTGCGGTCTAGGCAGGGTTCAAGTCATCAGATCTGAAGCTTTAAGGCAGCTGTTGTAAGGTCATTTTCTATCCTTCTCTTCAAGTCAAGCACTTCATTTATTAGAGATCTAATAGTTATTCTCTTTTAGAAACTATCTGCGTTTTGCTTCCAGCTGTAGTCGTTTTGAGTTCTTTGTAGCATCATTTAATACCTTGTCTTTTCATTTCTAGCTGTTAAGGTTTCTTTTATATTTGCTTAGAATATATCCACTTGATTTTCCTCATTTTCAGTTTCCAACGTACCTCGGTAATTCAGTTTGTTTTCTTATACGTAATAGCTAATTCAATCTCTATTCCATTGTTTTAGGTTTCTGGGAACTTTTGAATTCATATAAAGGACCACTCACTTCCCATCTTCTCTAACACTTTATTGTTTGGTTTTAACTTGGAACTTACTTCTCAGCTCGAGTGTCTTTCGTTTGATCAAGTAAGACAAGATGCAGAGACCACCACCGGGAGAGTTTGCTTTGAAGGAGACCAATCCCCATTTGGGTGGGGGTAAGATCACCGGCGACAATTTCACAAGCACTTATGACCTTGTTGAGCAAATGCAGTACCTTTATGTCCGGGTTGTCAAGGCCAAGGACTTACCGGGAAAGGATGTCACTGGTAGCTGTGACCCTTATGTTGAAGTTAAGCTTGGTAACTATAAGGGTACAACTCAGCATTTTCAGAAGAAATCGAATCCCGAATGGAACCAGGTGTTTGCATTCTCTAAGGATCGGATTCAAGCTTCTGTTCTTGAGGTTACAGTGAAGGATAAGGATTTTGTGAAGGATGATTTTATGGGTACGGTTTGGTTTGATTTGAATGATATTCCTAAACGAGTTCCACCCGATAGTCCACTGGCCCCGCAGTGGTATAGGTTGGAGGATAGGAAGGGAGATAAAGTTAAGGGAGAATTGATGTTGGCTGTATGGATGGGAACACAAGCAGATGAGGCGTTTCCTGAGGCGTGGCATTCAGATGCAGCCACTGTCAGTGGAACGGATGGTCTTGCAAATATCCGGTCAAAGGTGTATCTCTCTCCTAAGCTTTGGTATTTGAGGGTTAATGTCATTGAAGCGCAGGATTTGCAACCCACTGATAAGGGTAGGTACCCAGAAGTCTTTGTTAAGGCCATATTGGGAAATCAGGCTTTGAGAACAAGAATTTCTGCTAGCAGGAGTATTAATCCAATGTGGAACGAGGATCTGATGTTTGTGGCTGCAGAACCATTTGAAGAGCCCTTGATTTTGAGTGTGGAAGATAGAGTTGCACCTAACAAGGATGAAATTTTGGGGAGGTGTACGATTCCTTTGACGCATGTAGACAGGAGGCTTGATCATAAACCCATGAACACTAGGTGGTTTAATCTTGAAAAGCATGTGATTGTAGATGGGGAGAAGAAGAAAGAAACCAAGTTTGCAAGTAGGATTCATATGAGAATCTATTTGGAAGGTGGTTACCATGTTCTGGATGAATCGACACACTACAGCAGTGACCTTAGGCCAACAGCAAAACAGTTATGGAAGCCCAGCATAGGGGTGTTAGAATTGGGGATTTTGAGTGCTCAAGGGTTAATGCCAATGAAGACTAAAAAAGATGGACGGGGAACTACAGATGCTTATTGTGTGGCAAAGTACGGGCAGAAATGGGTTCGGACAAGGACAATCATTGATAGCTTTACTCCCAAGTGGAACGAGCAATACAGATGGGAGGTTTTCGATCCTTGTACTGTTATAACAATTGGGGTCTTTGATAATTGTCACTTACATGGGGGAGATAAAGGTGGTGGGGCTAAAGATTCAAGGATTGGAAAGGTAAGAATTCGTCTCTCTACCCTTGAAACTGATCGGGTTTATACTCATTCATATCCACTTCTGGTTCTATATCAGAATGGTGTCAAGAAGATGGGTGAAATTCATTTGGCTGTGAGGTTTACATGCTCCTCTTTGCTTAATATGATGCACATGTACTCCCAACCATTGTTGCCAAAGATGCACTATCTGCATCCATTAACAGTTACCCAGCTCGATAGCTTGCGTCACCAGGCCACTCAGATCGTGTCTATGAGACTGAGCCGAGCAGAACCACCACTGAGGAAAGAGGTTGTTGAGTATATGCTAGATGTGGGTTCTCATATGTGGAGTATGAGGAGAAGCAAAGCAAATTTTTTCAGGATTATGGCAGTTTTGAGTGGGATAATTGCTGTGGGAAAATGGTTTGATCAGATCTGCAATTGGAAAAACCCTATTACCACAGTGTTGATCCACATCTTGTTTATCATACTGGTGCTGTACCCAGAGCTTATTTTGCCCACAATTTTCCTCTATCTTTTCTTGATTGGAGTTTGGTATTATAGATGGAGACCAAGGCATCCTCCTCATATGGACACTCGTTTATCACAAGCAGATTCTGCTCATCCTGATGAACTGGATGAAGAATTTGATACATTTCCAACTTCTAGGCCTTCTGATATTGTAAGGATGAGATATGATCGACTGAGAAGCATTGCTGGAAGAATTCAGACTGTGGTTGGTGACTTGGCTACTCAAGGGGAGAGGCTGCAGTCTTTGCTGAGCTGGAGAGACCCAAGAGCCACAGCTCTATTTGTTATTTTCTGTCTGGTTGCCGCCATTGTTCTCTATGTAACACCATTTCAAGTTGTGGCCCTTCTCACGGGAATATATGTGTTAAGACATCCAAGATTCCGCCATAAGCTTCCTTCTGTGCCTCTTAATTTCTTCAGGAGGTTGCCAGCAAGAACTGATTGCATGCTATAAGTGGGGCCGTAGAATACTCCAACTACCTCAAGTTATGAGGCATTTTTCTCCTTTCTTGTCAACTCAGTTCAAAATTTGCAGAAACAAATTGAGCGTGTTTGCCTTTGGATGTTTTGCTGCAGATGCCAGGTTCTGATATGATGTTTTAATCTTCCCTGAAGGTGGTAGATTTTGTGGATTTGTGGTTCTTTTTATGTTATTTATAGGATTTATGTTTCAAACTTGAGTCTTTATCTCTATGGTGATCAATCAATGTTAATTTGTAATTTTGTAGCCTCTGATTGCAATTAACCCATCCTGAACCCGGTCTTTGCTTAGTTATATCCAGTAGATATTGCATGTTTTGTAATGTTTGCTTAGAATCTATAATTCATTTTATAGCTGATAGACCAACATCCCTCTTTTAAATTACATCTGTCCACCATTTCCTGGACAACTAGCTTAGGTGTGCTATTTATTAGACTGGTCCTCTGGAATTTCGTGACAGTAATTTGTTATTGATATATAGTATAATCTTTGGCTGCTGAATGCATGTGGACATTTATTGTGTTTGGGCTGTGACATAACCTAAATATTCTGCATACTTGGCAAGTCTTTGTTTATTTCAAGTTGCGCCTATGTTTACGGGATAAAAAAATTCAGGCCAAGAGGACAGACACAGATTGCCTCCCCAGAGATGCACTATCCGCAGCTGTTCAAGTACAAATACATACATATCAAATCCTTGATTGGGGCACTTTCATTTTTTTCCTTTTTTTTTTCTTTTTGGGATGGATTTAACTTCCCGGGATGGTAAATAATCTTTTGTCTTTAATGGTGTACTGAAGAAGCGAAGCATTTAAACATAGGTTGAAAAAACTTGCCATTGGACTTGAATATGGAAAGAGCAGCAGCTGGGCTAATGTGCCTTGAATGGTGGATATAACCAACATATGACACGGAAATAATATATTCTTGTTGTTCATCAAGAGATGGGATTTCAAAGCACAAGATTAGATCTTCTTTTTTTCTTTCTTTGTGTTGGATTTACAGAGCTCTCTTCGAAGCATTGGAAATACAAGAAGCCATTTGGAAACAAATAGTTGTGTATCTTAACATTCTGTCTGGTAACATACTTCATACAGCTTCGTAATCTTATAGCATGTACTTTGCTAAGCATCTGGGAATGTCAGCCAAATGACAAAATTACACCAAGGAAGTCAATGTAACTACGGAATTAGCAAAGTAACTTATTGCAATTAAAATCGATTAAAGTGCCTTGTAGGCCGGGGCTTTGTCTGATATTCAACAGCAAAATTTGACTGCAAGGACGCAGAAAGAAAGAAAATTGGGTCATTGATTCCGGGAATTTCTGCTATTGTTTCTGCGAGATTTCCAGGATCCACTCCAGGCGGCAGCTTAGCTAGGTGGGGACCTCATCTGCATTCACCTTTATTTATTTATTTTTTTCCAATTTCATTTCCTTCCTTTACAGCCTGCATGTAATGTAACCAAATTGCATTTACTCTTCTCGTCCCTCCATTCTCTTCTCTTTGTTTGCTTCTGTAACAATGGCATGGCAATGTCTCTGTCTTTCTCTCTCTCTTTGCTGTATGTTTTGTTTTTCCCATTTTGTTTCTGCTGCCCTTATTTTTAACGCCATTTTATATTTGAAATCACAACTGATTTTGTAGCAGTAGAGTCTGAAACTATGAGCTATGACAGTGGAACCCAAAGAATTCCACTGTCATGTGACAATATCGTTCGCTATACCACAAGCAACTGAGACCAGTAAATGGTATACAATGGGGGACGTTTTGGTGGGGTGGGGAAAAAAAGAAGAATTCCAGTGAATCATTTTATCATTCATGAAGGGAAGAACGGTGGGCCAAAAAGAATTGATATTTGTTTGATGAGAGATCTTGTAGGGTAAGAAAGGATCACCCAAGCCCTTGGATTCTATTATTAAATGCAAATAGGTCTCCAATCCTAATTGAATGACCACATTATTAATTTCGATATTGAAGACTTGCTAAATTTGACAATGAATTATTGCTAACATTATGTCCATGAAACTTACTAACAAAATTAAGATTTGTAAACAAAAAGTTTATGATCTAATGTTACTTAACTGTTGTGAATTTTGATGGATTTTAAGCTAACATTTGCTTCAAAATACACCCCCATTTACTTTTAGCTGTATTTTTTAAAAAAAAAATAAAAAATCATAATTTTCTCGTGTATTTTGTATAATTATCCCAATTTATTAACACACACCATTGTAATCTTAAGGGTTGTAATATTTTATATTTTAACTTCCAGTAATATTTTAAAGTAACCTTATCATAAATTAAAATTTATAATTTTTTTATTTACCCAATACATAATTTTAAAATTAAATTTTTTGTGATTCTCAACATTTCTTGAATATTTCATAACATACATATCTCCTTCAATGTTTTTTTTTTTATATAAAAAAAGGTTATAACAATTAACTTTTTTTTCCTTTCTAAATTTATTTCATTATATATATATATATGTTTATATATATATTTGTAGTCTCAAAATATTATATAAATCTAAAAATATATTTAAATTTAAGAAAGAATTAAAGTTGCATGAAATAAATACAAAATTTATGTGGCATAAAATTTTTTTAAAATTAACATAAAATAATAATTTAATTATTTTTTTTAATCATGTAGGACAAAAATATAATTATTAAAAAAATTTAAATAGTGGAGTGCTGTAATAAAAATAGTGGGTAAGAAAAAATAAAAGAGGGGTAAAGATTTAGAAAGGAAGCTGGGGTGTACTTAAGCATCTGCTAGGTGTCTTCGGAAACACTATTTTAAAAACCCAATTGAAGCCCAAAAAATTAATCTTCAAAATTCAAACTCCTTGATCTTTAATTTCTTATTTACAAAAATTAAAAGTTGAACACCACCCGTTATATTTCGAAAATCCCATATTGCCTTATCAATAATTACTTAATCCATTAAGATAATTAATAAGAAAATTAAATAATAAGGGGGTAAAATGGTCAATGACAATGAATAAATTCACTGTCATGTATGTCAAGCAAAGCCAGGTCAAATTTTGCCCAATTAACATATCCAATATGAAGTTAACAGCCAAACAAACCATTGACATTGCCTACCCATATCATGTGAAAAATGTTTTTATTTATTTATTTAATTTAATTTTCCAACTAAACTTAGACAATAATATTTAATAATATGTTTATAATTTATGCATAATAATTCTTAATCCGTGACAATTAGTATTAAACCTAATAATTATTAGGTATATTTTATTATTGTTAATTACAATTAATGTATTAATTTTGTAAATTTTTTATTTAATATAATTTAATATTTATTATTAAAAATAAATAAATAATTTTTTTTCGAGATATATAAATTATTTATAAATATATTTATCATGCATAAATACTTAACTGAGACATTAGAATTGGAATACATTTAATTTTGATACCATTTATTAGATTAAATTATTACATTCTCTTCAAAAAAAAATATATTAATGAAAATATATAAAATTCATCCTCACTTCTTTTTATGCCTAGGATTTTGTCACGTGGTAGACAAGCAAAACAGAAAAGAACGGGGTGTGTGGCTGAAAAAAAAAAAGGCACTGAAATTAAAAGCACTTCCCCCAATTTCAGAATTTTGCTATTTTTGGAAACTGAAAGAACCAGCTAAAGCTAAGGGACCTGAAACCCTGAAATTGTTAATGCCCATATTGGCTCAGGCCCCTTACCCGAAAATTAACCATGTCTTATAAACTTACTTCAAAAAATTTCAACCCAAAATCTATTTATTTGTTTAGGGTTCATGAAGATTGAAGAATTGGGATTTGTTCCTTGCAGAACATAAATGGGTTGCCCATCCCTAGAAGCAAAGGCAAAGTATACCCACCATTAAAGCTATAAGTCATTTAGCATAACAAAAAATTGCTTTTTAACATGGGTTTTTTGACAATAAATATGCTTATGGCTTTAAATGGAGTTGTTTTCATTTCTTAGTTTTCCCATGAGAATCTCTTACATTGCATGGCAAGGAAATTTGGAATTTATATTGCAACACATGTTTAATTATTTTGAGAAAGATTAAGTCCTGAGTGATGAATAATTTTACTATATTACTTGTACGTTTATTTAATAAAGTATTATTATGTGTATATTTATTATAATAATATTATAAATTAATTAATCATGATATTAGTTCTTTATTTACGATAAAGTAGATAAAATATTAAATTTATAACATAGTTTTATTGGATGTTATTGGATGGTCGCATATTAAAATTTTCACACTTATTTATTTATATTTTTTTAAAAAATAAAATTTGAAAGCAGATTAAAACATTGAAACTTGTATGAATACTTTTTTTGTTGGTCCCATGATAACTCTTATAATGTGAACAAGCATAAAGAGGACTCCAAATAAAAATTGCATGAGTGTTGCCTAAGGATAATTAAAGTTTCTTGATTTAAAATTATAAATTATTATATAAATAATATCATAATTATATATATACACATCAAAATATATAAATAAATTTACGTGACAATATAATTGCAAAATAAATACATCAAATTTAAAACAAAAAATATAAAATGTGTAATTATCGTAAAACATTTATATAAAGATGTCATTAAGGATTAAATATTACTATTAAATCCTAATTAAGTAAATTTAATTAAGCTAAATCACTTAATGAACAAGTAGAATATCACATGACTTTTTAGTATAAATAAGACCTCTTAATTGATCAAAAACATTCCATTATGTAAGGGGCATTGTATACCTATTCAATCTCATATATTGTTAAATAAGCCAAATCATTAAGGAAAGTCAATAATAAATTATAGTTTTTAAACAACAACGAAGACAGACATTAATATTTATATTCACAAAAATTAAAAAAAAAAAAACATAAGTGGTTGCCCTCTTAGGGAACTCTCCCTTGAATATTTCTAATTTCTTTTTAATTGTTAGGGGCATGTCTATTTCAATACATAGATTCTGTCCATTCATTTTTTTTAAAAGCAAATAATTGGCTAGCTACTCCATTTAATTAATTAAATTAAGTCATAATTAATTAATATTGATTATATTATACAAAAAATTGCAAGTAATTGATAGAGTTTGCTTATTAGTTGACCAAATTATGCTCAATTTCAAAAGTCAACCAAAATAATAATTTTGAGAATGGGTTCCATCAATCGGATGCTTGTGTGCATATAAAACCAAATTTCAACCCAAAGGAAGGTATTCCATACATTGAACTTGTTCATGTTTGTATTCAATCTTCATTATCTTCACTACATTTACTTTACAACCATTAATTGTTTATAAGAATTTAAAAATGTAATTAGAAAGTAAACCCATTTAAAAAATTGTGAAAAGTAATTTAATTATTATGAATTAAATGTGAAGCCTATCCCAATTGTGCTTGAATTGAAATCTAATAACCATACAACAAAACATTAGTTAAAATTAATTAGCAATTAATTAAGTTGTTAATTAAGATTGGAACACATGTTGATCTGCCAAGAATCATGCACTGTGGTATTGAAAGGTATCATGTCTTTTCTTAATTATTTTTTAACATGTAGTCATCAATCATATGATAAGTCTCAACAAGATGGAAATATATTCATGCATGTTATTATATCCAAACTTAATGTACACTTTCTGAATTTTTAATGTCCCTTAAGTGAGTATCACAACAAGATTGGTAACCTAATTCTGCACCATAGACAAAATGCCACATAAATTAACATAGAAAAAGCAGTAGATTTACATTACCATATATATAATTAAAAGGAGTAGCTGGGGGGGCGGCATAATCATCTCTCTAATTAAGTTGGACTTTACTACTAATTTATTAAATCCCATATTTTAATTTCATCCTATTATAAATAAAAAATTTGTATGGAAAAATATTTGAAAATTCAATAGAATAATTATAACAAAAATGACAGTTAACGATGCGTATGTCATGTAAAAAGAATTAGGATTAATTCTTAATTTTTTTAATCTTTGACATAATTAGACGTCAATTTGTGGTATAATTAATAATAAAAGGTTCAAATTGTATCTTAATTTTTTTAATTTATATTATAAAATATAAAATTATTTTATAAATTTTATTAGGAGACAATGTAAACTGTTTATTATTTATTTTATTATATGTCAACATCTTATCAAAAGTCATGGATATAAAAAATTAGGAGAGATCCTAATCCATGTTAAAAAGGAACAAGAATTCTTTCCTAATTTTCTGTTTTCTTGACTTTTAAATATTCAATAATACATACAATGTAAGGGTTCAAATTTTATTTTAATTAATTTTTTTATTTTTTAATAAATAAAATTAACTAAAGATATCAAATATTACGAGAGATTTTTAGTCCATCAAAAATATGGTTTAAGTTTTGTGTGGGTAATTACTAATTTCGATTAACTTGCAGAATACTAAGTTAATCACGGCAACTTGTAATTAACCCAGAATTAGCATAGCTAGGGTTACATAATTAATTGTCGTTTTCAAAGTTTGGAAATGTCGTTTAAGCCAATGGAAAGAGTTGTTTGAGAACCCTACTGGTTAAAGAGACATCTATATAAGATCGTAAATTAAAATTAAATTAAAATATATTTGCTTTAATTGTGGATTTGTTTTGATATTCATATACCTAATCCAAATAATTTGTTGCTTTCTATGTTTTTATAAGTATAAAATTGTCTAAGTTGAATTACTACTCAAATCCTAGTTGTGTATTGGTTCTTCTCTTATTTCTTTATTTATTATTAAATAAATTAAATAACATAGAAAAATCTTTAAATATGACATTCCATTTAATAAATAAACTTACTAACCAACTAATATTTATATACCCATCCATCTGTATCATTTATTTGTTGTGTAAGGAACTTATACATCAAATAATTAAATTAATATATGTATGTACTCGGTAAAAGGCAATACGTTTTAAGGTAACAACACCGATTTTTTTTTTTTAATTTTTTGAGAATTTTAGATAAAATTTTAAAAGTATAATTTTTATTGAGTCTAATATTAAATTAAAAAATAAATAATAATACATAATTAATATTGATTTAGAATCTAATTTAAAGTCAAAACTCTAATTAATCACTTTATACCTAAAAACACCTTTAATATGCTAAAAAAAAATAAAATTTTTTATTTAAATTTAGTATTATTTTTGTTATTTATTATTTATTTAAATTTATAAAAATAAATGGAAAATATTGTCTTTTGATTTGCTAAAAAAACATTCAATATGTGGACATTAATTATTGTGAAATATAGGTGATCTAACAAAGTAAAAATCTTGACATGATACGAAAGACTCGTAGTGTGTGTACCACATAACCAAATGATCATGTGGTAGGTGAAAGATCATGCAAGATGAAATCAATTCATTGCTTTCTGGAAAACAGAAATGATGCCACCATACTCACCATTCTACAAGATCAAACACCATACATAATTTGCCTACCTATGATCTCATATTCATTAAATACGTATTTATAATTCATTATATATATATACACGTAATTTTTTTAATTAAATGAATGTATTCTTTTAAAAAATTTATGCGATGTGGGTGGGGATGACCAGCTGTTGCATGAATTTTCATGCAATGATACATGAAAAAGTAAGCACGTTCTACTTGCAATTTGTCATAATATTTCAACCAGCAGCATTTGGGACACCTCATTCGAATATTCAATTTATAAAATTAATTAAAATAAAAATATTAATAATTTTGACACTAGCTCATTAGTCTACTGTATAAAACTTTTCTATTGGAAGAACAATAGGGCGCCGCCCCATCACTTCGCTTGTCATTGCCTTGTAAAATTTTGGACCAATTGTAAGAGTATATAATAATTGTGAGTATTTTGTAAATATGAAGAAATACGGGTACTGGAAACTTGAAAAGAATAGGAAAACCCAAAAAGTGAATGGTACAGTGTTTGGATCATTTTCTTTGCGGTTAGCAGACAGTCTTTATTTTGGGAGTGGTTGGATAACAAGGGAGTAAAAAATCGCGGGAAAGATGGGGGCCGGTCCTGGTGGTCCCCACTGACTATGACTTTCGTTTTTCTCATCCAGCGGGCCTTTTACCCCAAAACAAACTCATAGCCGTCTGATTCTTTTTCCCCTTCTTTTATTCTGATCGAGTGGGGCCCATTTTCCCAACGCCCCGAGATCAGAATGGGGATTCTAAACTGACACATGTCCGATGGTCAACGGCCCTACATGCATTCTCTTGTCGACAGCTGCTCCCTTTGGTAATTATTTTAATTTTTAAGTAAAAAGCGTGACTAATGACGATTCTGCCCCTTCCAAATAAAAAAGATTCGGTAACAGGCTGTTGAATTGAATGAATTCCTCGGCTTTACCCAAGCCAAGAAAACACCTTCGCTTTAGCTTCTAGAATTGAATTTGCATTCAATTTATTTTTTTATTCCATGAATTTTGGATTTGAAAATTCACCTTGTACAGTTGTAAATAAATGAGGTGAGATTATAATCATTGAATAAAATTTGTTACATTCGGGCACATGGCATTATTTATGAGTGAGTGCTTGATTATATTATGAATTTTACACTCGATTTTTACTAGAACAGTGTGCTTCTTATAATTTTTTTTTTCAATTTTTCAAACAATTACTTTGGTTATAAAATAAATTAAAAAATTTAATAATAATTATTAAAAAAATTTATTCACCGCGTCAAATTCATAATTTTGCCTTTAAAACATTTTTGAGATTGAAAATGCAAACTTTCGACACCAAACAATTATTATATAATTAGGCATCATTTTTATGAATCTTTTTGAAGTTAATAAATAATTTTTTGCTTCGTTGGTTGTAGAAATCAAGCAAGCACGGTCAACCCAATTCGTTAATCTTTAATCTATATTCGTAAATAGAAACA
Source organism: Swietenia macrophylla (assembly GCA_032401905.1). NCBI lineage: Eukaryota > Viridiplantae > Streptophyta > Magnoliopsida > Sapindales > Meliaceae > Swietenia > Swietenia macrophylla. The sequence goes on along the minus strand of CP135579.1, from coordinate 12,257,679 downwards.
ATAATTAACCACATTTGGTTATGTTAATTGTCCATATATATAAAGCACATGTATTACTAAACCCACAGGTCGTATATGGAGATAATAAATACTGATCATGCAAGGAAGAAATAATCGATACACTTGCACCATGTTATTCTAGCTTAAAGACCAATCGAAGGTAAGGCTTAATCAATTCAGTATCCAAATTCATCATCTTGTATCACATTTTCTTAAGCTAATCTGGATTACATTTCTTCCAAAATCTCATACACATTTGATGATACGTACTCAGTACCTTTGGCTCTTGAGAAGATTAATACATCGTTTGATCATACACAAACACTTTGAAAGTTCATTTTGTACTCGTGTCTTATGTGTGTTTGTGTGTGAATAAAACCCATGTTGATCGTGTTCAATCTTCTGATTTAGGTGTACCTAATCTCCTTATTTAGGTCAAGGGATTAAAATTTAGTGATTAACGGATTCAACTTAAGGGTTAGGACTCTTAGCAAGAAATTAATAAAACAAAATAGAGAGATGTAAAATAAAAATGGTGATTTAGAAAAAAAAAAAAAAAGGAAAAGAGAGAAACTGGCTTGGGTTGGAGGTTCAATGGGCAATATGGCATTCTTGGAACGAAGCCGCCTCACCCAGCAACGTGTATATTTTGCATGAGAATGTTAATAGTAAAATTTTAAGTGTGTGAAGGGCATATTCGTAATTGCAACCCCAAATGACAGGAAACTCGGACAAAGGAAGCTGTATTATAAAGCGGTTTTCTTTAATACAGAACAGCGGTTTCTTAAGTCGTCCCTTGTTTCTGGTTTTTCGTAAGAAGGACAGATGAGGACGATATCTTGAGACCGCTTTATCTGAAATTATCAATTTTTATTTTTTGTTTTGTTTATTAATTTATCTCTATTTTCTAAGCCTGAAAATGGGTTTACATGAAGTCAGTCCGGTCTTCTAATTTGTGGAGAGCTAATAAAAAGCTTTGTCTTTTGTATCTTCGCATTCAATTTTATTCTTCCTTTTTCTCTTCCTCCAGATCATAACCGACTCTCTCCCTCTCTCTTTCCTTAGAATTTAATGAGCAAAGGTGTGAAAATGATCTCGAAAAGAGCAAAAAGGGAGCTGGTTTTGGGTTGTTTTTAATGGGATTTTCAAGAGTTCTTGATCAAGTTGAATTACTTGTACTAGACCAAGAAACAAAGCTTGCAGGAAATTCTTTCATGGCTACTAGTAATAAAGTCATCAATCACTCCCCACAACTCGATCACCAACACAACCAAAATCATCATCATCTTCAACAGCAACAGCAACAACAGCAGCAGCAGCAACAGATTCAAGTCCAAGATCATCATCATCAGCATCAGATTCCTTATGGAATGATGCAATTTTCATCTTCTTCCTCTATCCCTGGAAACTACATGTAATTTGATTTTAATCAAGCAAAAACTGAAATACCCTCTTCTACTACTACTTCATCTTCTCCAGTAGAGATTAGGTTTTAGTGTTTGATTTTTTGTTTCTTTTATTTTGGTGTCAGCAGTAGTAAGGATACTGGAACTTATGATTTGGGAGAATTAGATCAAGCACTTTTTCTCTATCTAGATGGACAAGACCCTTCAACAGCTCAAGAGCAAAGACGTGAGTTTTTTCTTCTCTCTCTATTATCTCTTCAAAATTTCTATTTTCATTTTATCTTCAATTTTTTCGAAGGGTATTATTTTTTTTCCTTTTTCCTACTTTTGGCTACGTGTTTTTTTGGTTGGGAAAGATTCTTCTGGGAAAGGGTTGTTTGGGTCACAGGAAAAACATGTTTAACAGATTAAAATCTTTCATGACAGTACTTTCTTTGACCAGATCCTAGCTTGCAGAAGGAAAGTTTTGAAAAGAGTAAACAAAGAAATATTTTCAAATTCCGAAAAAAATTTTCTCCTGCTCCATTTTTCTCTCCCTTTGATTTTTTTTTTTCGTTTGAAGTAACAAAACAAACCTACTGATCATGAATTACTTGCGAGTTCTTCATGTACTGAAAAGGGTACGAATAGGGTATGGGGTTTGATTGCCTTTTTCAACTTTGCTTCTGCCTTTTTCTGTTTTCATGGCAGAGAGCACAAATGCATGAGGGTTCCTATACTTTCTCTCTTGGCTCATGCCTCTTTCTGTGATTCTGTTCCTCCTTTAATCATTTAATTTCTCTCTCTTGAAGAATGGAATTTTTCTTCAAGGAATATCATTAATGGTTGTCAAATTTTATGCATGTAGAGAATTCTGGAATGAGGCCTCCAACTTTGAACATTTTCCCTTCTCAGCCTATGCACGTAGAGCCATCATCAACTAAGGTAAAATAAAAAAAGAAAAACCAAACCGTTATTAACTTAACGCATACTTCTCTACTCTTGATGTTAAAGTTTAACGTTCATTTTTAAATTTCTAATGGTACTATTGTTTGTATTGGGTAGGCTGGTACAACTTTGGTTTCTTCCACAACTAGTAGTTCGAAGAGACAATCTGAGCCGTCCATGGAGTTGGCCAACGCACGAAATGATGCTGCATCCCCTGGGCCTGAACCAGCCAAAACAATCAAGGTAGGATAACACTTAATCGAATATATTAAAACAAATCAATTACATAATACACAAACAAGAGTAAGAGCCGGTAGCTAACTTACTTGAAACTGAGATTCTTAGTTTTGATTTGTTAATGGATTTCTTGTTACTGCAGCGGGAAGGCAACAGAAAAGGGCCAACATCAAGTTCAGAACAGGAGGGACCAAAAACACCAGATGCTAAGGTGATTTCTTCAGCTCTTTTTGCGTTTACTTTCTATAACAAACAAAACAATGTTACATTGTTCCTTTTTGCAAATTCTACAAGAAATGTTCAATGTCTATCATGATTAATTTTTGAGCAGACATTGAGAAGACTTGCTCAGAATAGAGAGGCAGCTAGGAAAAGCAGGTTGAGAAAAAAGGTCAGTCCACGACTTGCCGCTGCTACTTCTTCCCGTTAAAAAAGAGATACACATTTATCAAATCATCATATCTTATGGTTTCAATTTTTCCTTTATAGGCTTATGTCCAGCAGCTAGAATCAAGTAGGATCAAACTTACCCAACTGGAACAAGAGCTACAAAGAGCCAGAACCCAAGTGAGATTCGATCGTTTTGGCAAATGTTGACGTCTATTCAAATAACAACGTGCTAACCGAAGACCTGGGTTTTTTCAGGGCATATTTTTCGGTGGAGTTTTAGGAGGAGAACAAGGCCTTCCTGTCGGCATCAATAGTATTAGCACAGGTAATTCTTTAATTTTTCACTTCTACATTAATATTTAACTAAATTTGTTCGGCAGTTTCGTTATATTTCTTGTATGTTCATTTATAGCTCAACCCATTTCTCTTTTTTAATTCTTTCGTATATAGATGCGGCTGTATTTGATATGGAGTATGCAAGATGGCTGGAGGTGCATCATCGTCTTATGTGTGAGCTTCGAGCTGCAGTACAAGAGCATTTACCCGAGAACGAACTTCGGCTGTTTGTAGACAACTGCTTAGCCCACTACGACGAGATGATTAACCTCAAAAGCATGATTGCCAAAACTGACGTGTTTCATCTTTATTCCGGCATGTGGAAGACTCCGGCTGAACGATGTTTCCAGTGGTTGGGTGGATTCCGGCCGTCTGAACTCATCAAGGTACGTACACCTGTCCTATATTCAAAGTAGTTTCAGTCATGCACTTATTTTAGTTATTTCTATAACACGATAGCAATGGTTTTTTGGTACATTAACAAGATAATATATAATCTCCACTAAATCAAAAGTACATGCAACACTAAGTGTGAGAAGGAAATGACAAAAGACATGACCAGAAAGCCACTAAGCTTGAATTAGGGTTAGTTAACTGACCCTATTATATGGTTCATACAAACATTCAAGCCTAGCAAGAAAATTAAAAATAGCATAACTAAACCTTCTTAGATATCTTAAGGTATTCGCTTTGTTTTCTTACAAAACAATAGAACAGAAGTTATGAACTTTCGTAGTGATCTAAACTAAGACATGGCATGGGGGATATTATCATGAAATGATGCCGCATGGAAGCAGCTTGTCGGTGGTATGGGACTGGCAGGGAATATCTCATAACGAAATAAATATCAATAAATGACGAAAGGTCTAATGAAGGGGTTTCTGCAAAAGAGTAGGGTTAGGTGTTATTCTGATAAAGCCATGTCTGTTACTGCAATTTCTAGTTCGAAAAAGAAAGAAGAATCGCACGGGTCTATTTCACTCTTTCTGTCTTGTTCTCTTTCTTATTGATGCCAGCTAATTAAAGACCTTGTTTTCATGTTCATATATTTCTCTTGTTTGTAGCAGATAAGAATCAGATCCTTCTGTAACTTCTACTGTAAATCATGCATAACTAAGAAATTTGATTCTACACATGCACTCATAATTACATTGTAACACAACATTTTTCCATTAATATCATTCAACTTTTGATTCAGGTAATACTGAACCAAATTGAGCCATTAACGGAGCAGCAGATATTAGGCATATGTGGGTTGCAACAATCTACACGGGAAGCTGAAGAAGCTCTCTCTCAAGGACTTGAAGCTCTAAATCAGTCTATCTCAGACACCATAGCTTCTGATTCACTGAGCTGCCCTCCGAATATGACTAACTACATGGGCCAAATGGCTATAGCCATGAACAAGCTCTCCACCATCGAAGGTTTCGTTAGGCAGGTACGAAATAATTATATGATTTATCATTCTATCACCGTTTGATCTGTTCGTGGACCACCCCATACATGCATTATAATATAAAATTGAATGTGGGGTATGCGTAACCCGAAATCTGGTCCTCGCTGGGTTTGGAAACCTAACCAAATTCATGAACAACTACATGTCTCAGTCTCACAATCATGTGGGGGCTGATGTTTGCATTGCGTCGCCTATTTTTTTGCCACTCACGAGTTGTTGGCTTTATATATTTATACTTTTTGATAGCGACTCTATCAGCCCCTTCCCAAGAAAAATAGGCCTTGCCCATCACAGCCGGAAGAAAAGGAAAACCAACACCCAAAACCCTCGATCCTTGACAAAAACCTAGTTTCTTTTCTTTTGCATTAAATATATATATATATATATATATATATATATATATATATATATGTATGTATGTATGTATGCATGCATGCATGATCTAGTTTCTTTTCAATTGCATTCAATAGATATATCTTATACTTTTATTGCTAAGTGTCGTAGCGTCATACACTATCAAATGAGCAATTAATTATGCAAGAAATTTGATAAAAGAATGATAAAAACAGAAGACAACATGTAATATTACTAGATTTAGGCACATATAAGACATTTGTTTCTATGTTTTTATAATAGTCATTTGTTCGAACATTAGGATAATTCCATCTAGCCTCAGACCCTGTAAACTCACAATAGTCTATCAGCATGAATCTTTGCGCACACGGGACATGGCAAGACACATATGTATGATGTCACGGTAGTAACCGTTTGACTTAACGACACCATGTAGTCCATTCCACCATAACTCTCATTTTGACTGTTACTGGTAGGATAAGCATAGACTTGACAACATCGATAAGATAAGCATAACGCAAACACAGATTAAACACATAGAATCAAAGAGCGAATAGATTAGCTGAAGTGATGACTTGAATTTCATTAGTTGATATGTGAAGCGTTAAACATCTAGGGGTAAAAGAACACAATTTTAATGTTTACTTTGATGTTTATGGTGGGGTGGGTCCAAAGGTTGGAATGCTTGGTCCAACCCAGGGAAAACTTCATATTCCATGTAGAAAATTAATTAGGGTTTCAGTTGATTTGACATTTGGTCAAAGATATTGACATTGTTTATCATGTGGGATTCAAATCAAGAATTTACCCAATCAAAGTTCAAGGAAGTCATTGTTGTCATCATTGTTTTTAGTATTAAAGCAACCGCTCTATGCTATGTTGGCCGCTTTTTAATTCGATACTATATGCAGTTTTTCTTGTCAAGTTTCTAGACAAAAGGGTAAATAAGACCCAATCCACAATCATTTGCCAAGAAAATTTACAGACTACCACATTTCATTTTCTTCTTTAATTTTTCCTTCGCCCATTTGACAAGTAATCGCTAAGAACCCCAAAGTCATGAGTTGATAGGTTTTGTAGTCACAGAGAAACTAAACCATGTTCAAATCTTTCCCTTAAAGTCAATTTTAGTAACATGTTAGTTGTTACAGTTCTAGTTTACTGTTCTATAAAGTATATGCATATGGTTTTATATTTAGTTTATCAAATGTTAAAATATGGTTTTCTTTTTTTATCGAAAAACAAAAACTTACAGGCAGATAATCTGAGGCACCAAACGATGCACCGGCTGCATCAAATCCTGACGACCCGTCAAGCGGCGAGGTGTTTGCTGGCGATAGCGGAGTACTTCCATCGCCTGCGAGGTCTTAGCTCTCTCTGGTTGGCTCGTCCTCGACAGGAATAATGATAGAAAATCTAGCCACTTATTATAGCTAGTTTTAATATGTTTTTGTTTTGTTCTTTTACTTAAGTCGTCTGCCTTCTTAATTTGAATCCCTTTTACTTCTTCTCTACAGAGATGTATAGATCATAGACAAATCATATAGATTAAATTTAAAAAGCAGTAGAAAATTTCTCCTTCCTTTCCTCTTTCTGTCTGTGTATATATCTCTCTCCTTTGAAAAATAATAATTTCGTCGCCATTTCTGACTAATCTAGAGATGGTGACTGGGAATTAGATGAAGAGAAAGTCAGGAGAGAGACCTGAAGAGAAGAAAAGAAGAAGAAGAAGAAGGCTTTCAATATATTTTTTTTTCTTTGAGAGAGAGACAAAAAATTCTTTGGCTCTAGTGAGAAAGGAGAAGCCGAGTGTTGAAACGCATGAGTGCTTCTCGTCTAGGTGTTGCTTCATGCATGCTTTTAGGTGTACAAGAGATGCTGACACACGGGCTTTTGCATTTACACTTCGGCCTCTTTTGCCTTACAAATTTACCAAGACACGGAACCCCATTTATTAATAAAATATATAGAACTGGAGCTAGAGAAAAATTTTAATAAAAGCTGGCATAAGAAGAAATTCTTGTGATCCCAAGGCCAAAAACGACAACAATTGAGGGGTCATTGACTCATTGGCTCCCCCTTCCCTTGTGTCGTTCCTGTGAAACAAACTAAATGAAATAGACCACAAATGCCAAGCAACATGCATGGTAAAGAAGAGAATGACACAAACAATGGAGCCGAAAGCCCTTTTTTCATAAAAATAAATAACTTGTTATTCAGTTGGGCGAAATTGGGCAACGCAGCCCAATAACTCACATCTAAGGTCCAGCTCGCAACTCATTTTGGGCATTGTGTGATTGGCAAAAACAAAAAAAAGGTTGCATTATGGAGGGTTAGGGTTTAAGTGCTTCTTTCTTCTCCGCGCCATTTTCTTTGAACTCTTTTCTGCGGCGAGTAGCAGAGAGCGGATTCAACGAAATGACGCCGAAAGCGAAGACCGTAAGAACTAGCCGCAACTCTGATTTGATACGCGGCGTTGGCAAGTTCTCCAGATCCAAAATGTACCACAAGCGTGGCCTCTGGGCAATTAAGGCCAAGAACGGCGGCGTCTTCCCTAAACACGACCCAAAGCCAGCTGCAGTTGAGGCGGCAACTGCCAAGCCACCCAAGTTCTACCCGGATGATGATGTCAAGAAGCCGCTCGTCAACAAACGCCAGCCGAAACCCACCAAGCTCAGGTCCCTTGTCCAGAACAAAAATATGAAAAATGTTTTCTTTTCTCTTCTTATTTTGTTTTTTTATTATTTTCTTTTAATGTGCTTTGGTGGATGTGTAGGGCGAGTATTACACCTGGGACAGTGCTGATTCTGTTGGCTGGGAGATTTATGGGGAAAAGAGTTGTTTTTCTCAAGCAACTGCCGTCTGGGTTGCTTCTTGTAACTGGTGAGTTTTGTTTATTTGTTTTTTGTTTCTATTGTTTCTGTTCAATTGTGATATCAGATGGAAGCAATGCATATACGATGACTTGGAATTAGATGGAAATTATTTTTGTTACTTTTTAAAATTATGTCTAATTGGCTTATTAGATTCTTGATGTATGAGATGTAATGAAATTAACATAAAACGGACATTAATATGCTATATTCGTACTAATTTTATATTCATTACTTTAATGATGCAGCTAGCAACAGAACATGTTGTTTATCGTAGTGAAGTGCTTTATTGTTTCTTTTCCATTTCCTGAGAACCATCAGTTTAGTGGCTGATTTGTTTGCATCAAATAATGTTTTTAGCTAACTTATTTATGCACTTAGAAACAATAGGTAGAGTGATTCTCATTTTTTTTATGCAACCATGAGATTGTGATATTGATAACATAATTAATTAGGTTCTGATAACATAATTAATTAGGTTCTGTTAATTTCTCTAGTTTGATTGGCTTAGTCCTACTATTCTGATTACAAAGCTGACAAGTTCTTATTCATGTGCATTGCATTGCATTTTTACCCCTACCATGCGTGATTGTGCTTGAGATGATAATGTAATTGAAGAGTTATTTGTGGGTAGAAAAATATTGTTTGTGTTATTAGTAGTTATGCACACGTGCCCACTGTAATTTATACGACGATTGTTGTCTCAAAGTTTATGGTTCTATTTGATTGTGATGTCAGAGATCTTTGGTGATAATCAAATTTAATTGAGTATGTTCTTTGCACTTCAGGATAGAAATAGCCCAAAACAGATGCTTGTATACTTTTTTCTTTTTCTTGTTTTATGTGATGATGTTACAGAATTCACTTTTGAAATGAATAATGTAGGAGATTTTACAATATCATGGAAGGTATTTATCATTGTAACCTTGTCTACAAGAATAATATTTTTCTTATTTATTGACAGCTCTTTTTCTTATAAAGCAATTTCTTATTACAGACTAGGTATTAATTGAATTTATTATTCTGGAGCAGCCACCGTCATTTCTGCCAAGACTATTTTCTTATTCTCTTTCCTCAATTGTTCTATACTATGTTGTTACTGACTTTTATGATTTCTCATGTCATGATAGGGCCATTCAAGGTTAATGGTGTCCCCTTAAGACGTGCCAATCAGTCTTACGTGATTGCCACTAGCACCAAGTTAGACATCTCTGCGGTCAATGTGGAAAAGTTTGATGACAAATACTTTGCAAAGGAAGCCGAGAAGAAGAAAAAGAAGGGTGAGGGAGAATTTTTTGAGGCAGACAAGGAGGTGAGTTTTTTGTTTATTTTCTTATTTTTCTCACTAAAAGATTATTGTTTTTGCTGCACTAACAAACCAGATTGTTCAGTGCTGTTGAACATTGACATGTACAAACGGAAAAATCTTAAAAGATTAATTATCCTTGTAATAGTGTTCTAGAATTTGATAATAATGGCTGTTATTCAAAAACAGTCTTGTTTATATGTGTGCTTCTTGTTAAATTTACGCGAACATTGTCGAAGTCCTGGGTGTGGTGTCATGAGTAAGCAAAATGTAGTCTCAACAATTTGGACAACTGTTATGCTTCACATGGCCGTCACCCTTAATTAGATCCTTGCTTCTTGGGTTCACTGGGTCCATTCTCATTGTTTTTTGTTTTTTGGTTTGCCTTAATGATCTGAACTGTAGGAAAAGAAGGTGCTTCCAGAGGACAAGAAAGAAGATCAAAAAGCTGTGGATGTGGCATTGATAAAATCCATTGAAGCAGTGTCAGACTTGAAGACCTTCTTGTCAGCTAGATTTTCTCTCAAGTCAGGCATGAAACCTCATGAGCTTGTCTTTTAGAGGAATCTCTATAGTTATTTTTGACCAATGTTTTTCCTGAAATTCTTTACAGTTAGATTACTGGTGATTGTATAAAGCAGATTTTGTTTTGAACCTAAGTCTTGCATTAGAACGAATGTCTGTTTACAATTTTCTTAACTTGTTGCGATGGATTGAGCGTCTGAAGATTAGTTTTGTAATACTCTGCACTCTGGCCTAGTATTCTTTGCTCAGACGATGAATTGGACCACAGAAAAGTCAAAATAAATAAATAAATTAACATAATAGGTATGAAATCCTTTTGCTTCCCCTGAGACTCCATCACCATCAATGAAGACAATTTTTGAGGGTATGTTGCTTGAATCTTTTATATACTAATGCACTAACAATTTACCTGCATGCTATTAGGTGACAGTAATTCATTCGAGTATTATCATCTTAATTTACTTACAACTTGAAGACTAATGGTCAAAGTTTAGAACGATTAATGAATTCAACGGGTCAAAAATTTAAATTTTATATTTTGGTCTGATTATTATCTGCTTCATATATTTCTGGCAGTATGCAACGAATTTAGCTACACCATTACCATGCGGGGAGATGGCAGACGCGTCAAAGAGAAAACTAGAAATTGGGTCACTCAGCTATGTAATTAAACAGCTAGTGCTTAAGAATATTTTAGGCTTTGTTAATTCCTATCTGTTTATTGCAGAAAATCGGGGTAACGTTTTGTTTTTCTTCGAAAATGCCCAAACTACAGGATGCTTACGTATTTCAGCATTGAAAGAACTGGAGTCAGTTTGGTTCTATTGATCTTATTTACCTGTGTTTTCCGGAGATAAACGTTCGAACTAAAACTGAGAGTAAGAAATAATGCAAACGAAACTAAATTAGGAAAACAATCCACATCAAAGGCAAAAAAGAGCTCGTGTTAAATCAGCTTCCTTTTCAGAGCATGCTGTCAGCACGAGATGGCAGTCACCTGAAGAAATTGCGGGATATTGATGGTAGCTTGCTGCGAAATCTCGGATGCCGCAGCCAGGATAAACCTCCAACCAAAGCAATTATCTTGAATGGTGTTACGTAGAGTGCTACAGCTGCAACTAGGCAGAAAATCACAATGAGGCTGGTTGCTCTTGTGCCTCTCCAACTGAGCAGAGCCTGAAATCTCTCCCCTTGTGTTGCCATGTCTTCTACTACTGTCTGAATCCTTCCTGCTACACTTCTTATCCTATCATATCTCATCCGCACTACATCTTGCTGCTTAGACGTAGGAAAAGTGTCAAATTCTTCGTCTAGTTCATCTGGATGACCTGCTTCTGTCCATGAAAGTTTTGTATCCATGTGCGGAGGATGCCCAGGCCGGAACCGGTAGTTGCAGAGTCCAATGAGAAACACGTATAGGAAAATTATAGGAGGATCAAATCTGGGTAGCAGATCAATATGAGAAATAGTACATGAACAAGAATCGTTGTAACTGGGTTCTTCCAGTACCGAACTTCACCAAGCCATTTGCTCATGGCGATTGCACTAGAAAACAATGACAATTCTGAAGAAGTTAGCTTTGCTTCATCTCATGCTCCACATATGAGAATCTACATCTAGCATATACTCTACAACCTCTTTCCTTAATGGTGGCTCAGCACGGCCGAGCCTCACTGCAACAATGTTCATAGCTTGATATCATAGGCTGTCTAATTGGTTAACAGTGAAAGGATGCAGATAATGCATTTTTGGAAAAAACGGGTGTCCGTAGAGATAGATCATGCTTGCTAGAGACAGACAGGTAAATCTAACTGCTAATTGAAGTTCTCCCATCTTCTTCACTCCCGATGGGTTTAGAACCAGAAGTGGGCAAGAATTGGTGTAAATTCGATCTGATTCTAGTGTTGAAAGTCGGATTCTTACCTTACCAATTCTTGAATCAAACTTTGATCCACTTCCACCTAAGTGACAATTATCAAATACTCCCAATGTGATCACTGTGCAAGGGTCATAAACCTCCCAAGTGTACTGCTCATTCCATTTCGGATTGAAGTTGTCAACGATTGTTCTGGTCCTCACCCATTTAAGCCAATGCTTAGCAACACAATAGGCGTCTGTAGTTCCCCTACCATCTATTGTTTTCATTGGGAGGAGAACTTGGGCGCTCAAAATGCCTACTTCGAGAATCCCAATTGGCTGCTTCCACAGCTGCCTAGCAGTTGGACGCTGGTCGCTTATGTACATTGTTGATTCATCCATTACATGATAACCACCTTCCGGGCAGACTCTAATATGAATCCTGCCGGAGAACTTGTGCTCATGCCTTTTGTCTGCTTCCAAAAAACCAAATCCAAATTTTTCGAGATTGAACCATGCAGAATTAACTGGTCTGTGATCCAGACGCCTCTCGAAGATCTTGAGTGGAAGGCTTATTGTCCCCATTACTTCAACTTTTGCAGTGCTCACTTTATTTTCAACGGCCATTACCAACTTTTCCCCGAATGGTTCAGCTGCAACAAATATCAGATCCTCATTCCAGAGAGGATTGGTTGTTTTGGTTGGGCAGAGCTTTGTTTTAAGTACTCGGTTTCCAAATTGAGCCTTCACAAAAGCCTGTGGTGTCTGGCTTCTGTCATGTGGCTCAACATCCTGACCTTCAATCACGTTAACTGTAAGATACCAAAGTTTTGGTGAAACGTAAGCTTTTGATCTGATGTTGAAAACACCTTCTCCCCGTACTGATGCAGCATGCCAAGCTTCATGGATCGCTTCATGAGCTTGTGTTCCAATCCAAACTGCAAGCATAATTTCCCCTCTAACCTTGTGTTCACCTCGCCCAACATCTTCTAATCTGTACCACTGCGGTGCCAAAGGGCTATCTGGTGGAACCCCTTGTGGGCATTTCATTCATGTCCAATACTACCTTCCCTAAGTATTCATCTCTCGACAGCATTTCTCTGTGTCTGACAAAAACCTCGAGAACTGAAGATTGAATGTTCTCTTTGGAGAATGCAAAAACCTGTTTCCATTCAGGATTTTCCATACTTCTCAAAGTGCCGTGTTTTCCCTTTATAATTCCCAAGCTTTACTTCAACGTAAGGATCACGGTCCCGGGTCACGGAATTTGTGTGAAGATCTCTGGCTTTCTCAACTCGAACGTGCAGATAAAACATCTGCCCAACAAGATCATAAGTGCTTGTAGTTCGTTCACTGCCTATCCACCCCGCCTGCACCACGTATTCGTGCATGTAGCCGTCGTTCCCCAAGATGGGGCTTCGTGATCTTCAATTTGTAGTCTTCTTGATTACTGGGAAACGATAGTGGATTCATTGGTGCAAGCTTGGAGATACCCCTTCTGACTGCTTTCTCACAAAGTATATGTTGTGGTTTAATCTCCCCTCTTTCTCTTTAGCTGGATTGCACCAGTGAAATTTAGGTTAGCACTAAATCGAGCTACGAGAATTGCAGCAGTTGTGATGTTTTCACTGCTCTTGTGGCGTTAGAACCTCAAGAACGAAGACAGGTTGCTTTAGAGGAAGAAATGTTGCAATATATGATGGTGGCAGATATTTTCAAGAATATATATTGACATGTATTCTATAGATGTCTCACATTTAACCGGCAATAATAACAGCTTTTACTGTTAGATTGCAGATAATCACTACCTTTATTGACTTACACCCAAGCCATGATTTTTTATCCTCCCGATAAAGTTGCAAACAGTGAATGATCTTTTCTTGTGGCTAGACTTGGATTCCAGCCATGAATTTCAAGACATTTGAGAACTTCATGCTTGACAAGAAACTGTAGTTAAAGTTCTCTTTCTCTGATCAAGAACCAACTTCAGACAGCAGGTTACACAATCCTCCAGTCTTGGGTTTTAAATTACAAACTTCTGCTGGACTGCCACCACCACTAGGAATCCTCTATAACTTTTTTAGTTGTCATGACGAACTAACGAACCTTTAATATTAAAAGAAAAAATTAAGAGAAAAGAATGGTGAAGATTTTGACACAGAAAATAAATTCGATTGCACTATGAAGTGAGCTGGAGGGAAAGGGAGAGTAATAGAAAAGCCATCACACTGTTCAAAAGCACTTATTCATGTTTATCACGCTATTTAATAATTAGCTTATAATTATGTGTTTGCAGAATACCTGTAGCTTTGTTGCTGAATTTGCCCACTTGACAGAACAAAGATAAACTTTTAGATATTAAAATAAGGAGACTCAGTGCACCTCACTTTTCTGGATTCCTCAAGCTTTCATGACCTTAACATTAAAAGCACTTAATGCTAATGTCTAAGCTTGCTGCCACGTTGCTTTTTACTCTCCGGGATTAAACACTTTTTCGTTCTTTGTTTCTGCAACAGAGCTAATGCAGAACAAAGGATGCGACAAAGATTATAAAGAAATTCAAAAGAAGCAAGAGCAGAAGAACAAAAGATTCACGGCATACGACCTTGCAGATAAAGATGCTTTTAAGCTGCATTCTCTTGTCCTTATTCCCCTTTAATTTTATTTCCCACAGTCTGCAATACTTTCTTTGGCTTAAACTAAATATTTCCATGCATTTTTAGCAGAATCTTCATACTTAGCTATTATTTGTTGACTTGGTGGAAAGAAAATAAAAATAAATGGCAAAAAGTTGGTTTCTGGTTTGCTGTTTTGTAAATTATAGGTAAAATTAAAACTTTGTAAGCTTTTAATGGCCACAGGATTCTGTCAATTATACTGTAATGGGAAATTATGAGACCATAATTGGCTAATGAATGAGATTCCTCTGCTGAGAACAACATGATTGCGTGGTTCCACCGTTGGAAGAATGGTTATGGTAATGGCATTAATTCGTATCAGCCCACAAAAGGTAAAATTATGCATCTTGCTGGTAAAACTTTTTTTTGATGCTCTGCTTACAAAAATACAAAGGGCATCTGTGACTTGGGCTGGGCCTGTAAGGGGAAGTGAATAGCATCCATGAGGCCCAAATTCCCTCCACAAAGAAATTGTTGGGTTGTGTGAAATTAGAGAGCCATCCCACGTGTCTAGTCAGGTTTGAACTAGCTGGTTATAATGGAACAAAATCCCACATTGAATAGTTGCAAAGGAACTAGTTACTTTATATGTCAAATCTGAGAACAAGGGTGTGTCTCTTCGGAGACATCCGATAAAATTGGAACGATACAGAGAAGATTAGCATGGCCCCTGCGCAAGGATGACACGCACAAATCGAGAAATGGTCCAAATTTTTTTGGCCCCGAATGTTCGTTAAATCAAATCAGTAAATTGTAATTCTGGTCCCCGAAAATTTTTCCTCATTTTGTTTTTAAATTTTTATCTAGATCAATCTGTAATCTTGTTTTTTCGTAGCAGGCGTGGTGTTCTGCTGCTTCAAATACCTCAACTGGTTTTCAATCAGTAATTTTCTTTTATTGAACAATTTCCCTTGGTCAGTCTGGAATTTTTTTCTGGCAGGAGTGGAGTTCTGCTGCTTCGAATGCTTCAATGGTTTTCTAGTTGGTTTTATGCTTCTATTTTGTGTAGTAGAACTCACAATTACAAGGTAATATGGAGATTTTGCTTGTCTACTTAAAACCTAATTGGCCTGACGATGTTGGAATTGGGCATTAGAAAATATCAGTTCAGCAGATTTCATTATTGAGTTTCCTTTTCTTTACAGGACCTTTTCGAGTTTTCCTGGGGCTGTTAGAATAAGCATAAATTACAGAGTAGATACCTTTGATTCCTTGTTAAGATTAACTTGGATAATTTTTATGCAGTTGATGGATATTTAGAACTGCTAATGCAGATGTTACTGTGACGGGCAAAAGCTATTGATGAATAATGAGTTCTACCCATATATAGGTTTCTCCTTATTTAGCTAGCAGCTTTTTATTTCTTTGTTATAGCGGTTATTTAGTCAACGTTGGTCCATAATTGTTGAATGGATGCTTCTTCTTCTTCTTCTTTTTTTCGTAGATATATTGTACTATGGTTTGATTGATTGTTTTTCAAGCAAACTTTGCTGCATTATGCTTAAGAAAGTGCGTACAACTACTGTGTAACATAAACCATCTATTATATTTGTTTTAGGGTCAACGACATTTCACAAACTCTCAGAAGCATGACTAATATCCTCATGAGGTTATTAGTCATTTCAACTAGCATGACTCGTGAATTCCTGACTAAGATAGCTTTGTTCACTTTTCTGATCACTCAATTGCGGAACTAATGATCGATACGTTGTTTTAAAGCACTGCCCTCTGCAGATTGAGAACACACAAGCAGGTCTGCTTCGCTGTCAAGTTGCTTGGTTCTTCCTTTGCGAGGGATGTGGTAAAACACGTAAGAAGCTCCTTAAGTTTCAATTTGGTTGTACCTAGAGGCTGTGATATTAAACTAGGCTCTTTCTGTATATTACATCGAGAGCGAATTACAACCTAATTTTCTTTTGATCTGTATGTGTAAGGAATGCACTGTGTCTCTGCTTACTTGATTGATATTTTCGAAGCAGCTATTTGTTCATGCAATATGGTACACATGATATATTGATGGAAAATGTGTTCATTATTATTTGTTTCTCTTATTGTTTTATTGGACTTCACTAGCAACATGCCTGCCACTGTTTGACCAAACTCCTCCATTTTACACAATCTGCTTATATGTATTTGCCTTTTTAAGCCAAAATTTCTATGATTCTGCTCCCAGATTACACCACTCATTATTACCATTCTTTTGGTTTCAGTTACACAAGTATGCTTAGAGAAAAAAAGGTTCTAGAGATCCCACTCAGTTGCTGTTATGCTTGTACATCTTGTTAGCTGCATGCCGGGGATTTGATCTTATAACAACCAAAATTGTAGTAGATAGAAATTGGGAAAGTCACTTGCTAGCTTTACCTTATGTAGATGAACAATTATTCTAAAACATTTAATTCAACATATCTCATCTTTAATAGGAGAATATTGTTGATAAAATTTCAGTCAAACCAATATTTACTTCTTGTATAATATTTTTTGTTCTACTCGAATTTTAATTTTGAATTATATGATATCCAAACTTCATAAATAATATGTGTAAAATTCCTTTGTATTATTGGTATGATATGAAAATGGGATATTATCAGTCGTATTCCTTGTCATTTGATTTTTTTTACCATTCATTCTCATCATACTTGTGTATATGCTGTATGCGTGTGCATATAGATTGGTTTTCAAGTCTGCAGATTTATACATTTGTATGCCTTCATTATGATCTAGCCACCAGGCATGACCTCACTATGACAAAGTTTATGGCTTGGCTGAGCCCTATTCAAATGGGTTGAGCCATTGCACTTCAACATATTTGACACCACTGTCTATTCATCCAGTAAAAGGATTCTAAATTCTATTTTTGCGAAATGCAAAGTTGTTGGGATTCGTCATAAAGCTGGATTGTCGCTTATAGAACTCTGATGCACCTTCAAAATTCCGTCAACAAATTCGATGAAGAATTCATGCACCCAAATAATTTTTTACATGCATTGGTTGATTTTATGTCCTTAAACTCTCCTGCCATTTCCCTTTAGAGTAACTATCAACCAATTTTGTTTAAGTTCGCAACCATTCAAGAGGTTGAATGATCATTGTTTATCCGTCTACTACAACTTCTTGCCCTCTTTATGAATGTTTCATGATACAATTACAGCATTGTTTCCTAGTTATGTTTTATTCTGGGGCACTCTTACACTTTTGGCTGTTGTTGCGTTGCATTATTGATGGAGTTATGTCACAGATCAATCCACATACTTGGTATCACACGAATTATACAAATTCATCTCATACGTTGGTTCATTATATACACTGTATAAAAGGCACTTCTGCCATGAAAAGACAAGATTCTGTTGGCATGGGAGAAATTACCCTCCATGAGAGGATGCAAAAGAAGCCCTTTGAAGGTTGGTTACGGGTTTTGCCCTTTAACAACAGCACCACAGAGTCACGACCTAGCATTTCTTTAAAAGGTTTGCCCACTTTATCTTAGACGAGTTTGCTAGTGAACATAAATGGACAGTCCTATACCTTCTGTATGCGGCATATTACTCCTCTTCAAGTACTTTCAGTAAATTGATTATTGTATTTTGCATAATCACACATTCGTTTGCAAAGTTTAGATTTAATTCCCATTCCCATATCTTTCCATCTTAACGAAGTAAAAAAGGATATGCTGTTACGCTTGACACAAACGGAGTTTTATACTGAAGCCGACCATTTATTTCATAATTTAGGTTGTATTTGGTACATAAAGTAGTCATATAGTACTGGTCGCGTGGCACAGCAAAACTCCATGACTACACACAACTACATGCCCAGAAGAGGAAGTAACTTGGTGAAGGTCCACGGTGGAGTGTAAGTACGATTGTGGATGGGCTCTGGTCTCCATGGGATATTGATAAAGATGTGAATTTTGTAATATTTAAGTTATAGAACTTATATTTTTTCTATATTATACCCTTTTAAAAATTGTAAATGTGACTCACTTGACTTTGGCTTATAGAAAGTCAGCATATTGATTTGCTCTTTACATTTGACTTGCGTTCCGCATTCTACATTCTTTGAGCTGTCCATTGTAAGCTTCTGTCGGGCTATGCATCATTCTTCTTCACAGACGAATTGATAGTGCCAAATTGCCAATTGCTGCACGTTATAAATTGCGAACTTTGTCTGCTAAAATTTTCCCAACATAATAAAAAGGAAAATTTTCAAAAATAATTTTATTTTAATATTTTTTTACGTTTGTAATTAACCTTAAAAAATTTTTATTAAAATAACTAATTTTGACAATTTTCTTCTCGTAAATAAATTATAGTAATAAATCTATTTCTAAATTTTGACATTTTCACCTCTTTTCACCTCACTTTACTTCACTTTACATCTCTTTGCTTTCTTTTTCATTTTTAAAAACAAATACGTATGAGTAGAAAAATAAATTTTAATAACAATAACAACAACAACAATAAAAGAAGTTAGTATTATTTGTATCGTTAAATTTTATTTTACTTATGAATTTAAAATAATTTTTTGTGTATGTTAATTTATAATTAGTTATATAATAATTGTAAAAAATAATACTTAAAATGTATAAATATTGTAAAATATATGTATAAATTGTTAAAAAAATTAATAAATGAAAAGATTTTTGAATGAATTGGGCGGAAAATATTGGCTGTGAAATACAAAAACAGAGGAGAAAGAAAGGAGACGAACGCACGCGCCCAAAAGGTAAAATTTTTTCACCCTAGCGCGTGAGTCAGAGCTGACGTGGCCTTAGTGCCACAAACATTGGCGCGTGCATCGCACGCGTCAGGGTGAAAAAGCTGCTTTTCACCTACGCACCAGGACATCTTCTTCTTTCTTTTTTATAATTTCTTTATTTTTTTAATTATTATTAATTAATTATATTATATAATAATTTATATGCATAATTTTCTATATTATATTTATCTAAAATATAGTTAAACAATTAAAATAAAAAATAATACTTAAAAAATTAAGGTTAATATTTTAGGAGATTTTCAAAAAATTAATGTATATTTTTTAGGACATTAACTTATTAATTTAATTATTTATATTTAATAGGATATTATTTGAAAATATAAATAGTAAATAATCAAAATTTATAATTAATATTTATTATATTTAAATTATTATTA
>CP135579.1:12105985-12233650 GCA_032401905.1 Swietenia macrophylla | reverse complement strand
ATATTATTATAAAAAAAGGGAGGTACAATTCCTTGAGTTGGATAGTTTATGGTGTAAATAGTATTGTGAGTTAACCAATTCAAAGTAAAATTAAATATCTTAAGTCGGCTAACTCAAAACAAAAATAATGTGTTAGGTCGGTCAACTCAGAACAAAATTAAATACTCTGAGTCAGCCAATTTAGGGCAACTGTTTTTGTCTCTTTGTTATATTAAATATATTCTATTTTTCGATTAAATTTTCAGATAAATTATAATGATAATAAATTTAATAAATAAAATATTATATTTATAATTTAAATTAAATTTTATAAGATCGATAAACTGTATAACAATATCTATATATTGTAAAATTAATTAAAAATTAACATAAAACTTAAAATATACAAATTTATTTTTATTTTTATTTGTAGATAAAATATTAAAATATATAATTTACACCATATATGACCTCTTAAAAGTCTTAATATTGAAATTGATTGAAATTTAAAAAATTAGTATGTAAAAAATAAAGTGTGAGAATGTATTATATTTATAAGTATAAAAGTAGAGTTTGAGGGTAAAATTATTTAAAATAGTTATTTTAGTAAAAATGAATTATAATTGGTTAAAAATATAGAATAAGGTAATTTTAGAAAATTTTTCAAAAAAAAAACTCCTTCGAAAATGAACACTGTTCTCCTTCTTCCCCTTGTTCCTCTTCTTGTCCCCTTCTCTCTCTGATCTCCCCAACCCTACTGACAAGGAAGTGCTTTTCAGAAACAAACGAGCTTTAAGCGATCCTTACATTCTAGCTTCTTGGAACCCAGACAGAGACTGCTGTGACTGCTACCTGTCAAATGCGATTCCACCACTTATCATATCAACTCTCTCACCATTTTCGCCAGCGATCTCCCCAGCGTCATGCCACTGCAGTTGATCTTCCGTACCTGGAAACCCTTGAGTTTCAGGAGCTGACTTACCTGACATGCCCTAAATAAACCCGCCATTGCCAAACTCAAGAACCTCAAGTTCCTGCGTCTTAGTTGAACTAACCTGTCTGGTTCAGTTCCAGACTTTCTCTTCCAATTCAACAACTTAACCTTCTTAGATCTTTCATTTAACAATTTTCCGGGTCGATCCGTAGTTCCCTTTCCAAGCTGCAAAACCTTGACGCTCTTCATTTAGACGGAAACAAGCTTACGGGCCCAACCCCCGAGCCATTTGGCAAATTCAATTGCAAGTACCAGTACTTTTCTTGTCTCACAACCAGCTCTCTGGTAAAATCCCTGCCTCTTTAGGCAACATAGATTTCAACGTCAGTGACCTGTCCAGGAACAAGTTTGAAGGTGATGCTTCGTTTTTGCTCGGGATAAACAAGACGGCGCAGAGTATTGATGTTTCAAGGAACATGTTAAGAGTTTAATCTGTCGAAAGTTGAGTTTCCAGAGAGCTTGCAATCGTTGGATCTGAATCATAACAAGATACTTGGCAGTATTCCTGCATAAATTACTTCGCAGACGAATTTAGAGTTCTTGAATGTGAGTAATAACAGGTTGTGTGGTCAACTTACGGTGGGGGGGAGTTGCAGTGCTTCGGTTACTCGACGCATTTTCGTATCGGTGCTTGTATGGAGCGCCGCTTGAAAGGTGCGAGTGATTGGAAATGGACGTTCTGCGATAAAAATCTGCTATATAAGTGAAGGTGGCCTCATACGCGGTGAAGGCTTATGGATTCGTAAGCATTTTGCGGTCAACCATCTAATTTTTCTGTTTGGTTCTACTTTAATATTGTATTTGTATGTGGATTATGTGATGGTTGAATTTTAGCATGAAATAGTCTTGGCATTATAACCATCCAATAACAATGATGTAATATGTCATAAATTTTCTTCCATTATTGTTATAATTAATTTTATGATGGATCGAATTCAAATAAAAGACCGCGAGAAAGTTTTAGAAAAAATTTTATCTCCCTTAGTAAAATTATTTAATTAATAAAAAATTATAAATTAATAAAAATAAAAAAATAACATCTAATTATTTTTTAATTTAATTAATTTATTTTTTAAAATTTTTTATTTTATCCATTAATTTATATTTTTTTATCAATTTAATAATTTTATTATATTATTTATACTGATACGATAAAATTGTTAATATTTAAAATTTTATTATATGAATATAGTAATCTTTATTGCTTTAATTCTTACAAAAATATAAAATATAATATTATCACATTAATTTTTTAAAAAAATTGTAAAACAATAGTATTCGCTAACAAATGACATCACAATTAACAGGGGAGATAAAACTTGAAATATTACCAAGAAAAGTATAGTATTGTTGTTAATAAAATCGACGTTGGGTGATAGCAAGATATAACCATCCCACTTCATCACAATTGGTGAAATAACTTAAGCATCAAACTCTCTAGGTTGACTGCCTTTTATCAACTTCCCTAGTGAATTTGAGTAAAATTTCTTCCAAATAATTTCAAAATACACACTGTTATTTTCCCAGTCGGCCAGCCCCAGCCTGAGCCTGCTTTCTGAATTTGATAATGACTTTTGCAACCTTTGGCCTACCATCTATGCATGCTTGCCCTTATTTTCATCATTCTAGCCATCTTGTTGCATTTTATGATAAGGTATCATTTACCACCACTTAATTTCCAGTCTTGCTACTAATACTGGACTAGAGAATATGCAAAATCTGCAACAATGCTGTCATCAACTTATAGTTATGCAATTAGCTGTCCATATACTACATCCAATAGAAGAACAAAATGTTCTTCAGAGGTGGGATTTCTGGGAGCAGAGCATTGGAGACACTGCGATAGCTAAGTGCTCAAGATCCCCGACAATTCTGTATCCCTAGGTCACTACGGGGAAAAAGAAAGAAAAGGGAGGCAAAACCAACGTAATCCAAAAAGTAATAAATTAACTTTTTTATTGGCACTACTTGAAATTTGATGATGGTGAAGTCATTTACATTTTTCAAAAGAGAAATTATATACTCAGAAAACACCCTTTTTATATCTTCAAGGGGTTTTTCACATATCAGCTACATTCCATTGTACAAGTTCAGTGAGAATTAGCAGGGAAGAAGATTTTACCCAAATGAATAACAGTGTCTTCTTTGTATGCGATGATGATGCCTGTCATTGTGGAGATTCCTTCCAATGTAATCTATTAAGCCCATCAACAATTGCTCTACGGAACTCATCATTGTGGAGAACGAAGGATGAGACGTGTCCACCTGTGACCCATCTCACTTCTGAACCTGGCCAAGCTTTCTGAAGCTCCAGCACAGAGTGTTTCGGTATATATCCATCATCCTAAATATACAATAACAGTAAAAGAAATTGATGGTAAGAATAAGTTAGACATGAAAACATTTAAAAACCACGAACAACAAATGTAGCAGGCACCGGGCGATGATAACGAGGCACTATGCATGTGTCCTTAGAACGTGACTTTCCAGGATACGCAAGGACCAACTTTCTTAATTAACCGAGGTTATGCATCAACATGAATCATCCAAAAAAACCTCTGTTTTATGGGTTTATAAGGTCAAATGACAGTTTAGTCTAACAAAATCATTTCCATATATTAGATTTACAGGTCATATCAACGAAACTTTCTGACAAGAGGAGTTGAGAAGTCTGGATCATAGAATCCTGAAATCTTTATAATAGCCACTATAAGGGAGAGAGACAGAAAAGGCATCAGTCTCACACCATTAACGGGAGAAATGCGAATAAAAGCCATAAACATCATCCTATCCCCACAATTTCTGAATAAGAAATGGAGCCTCATTTCTTTCTTTTCTGCAGCAGAATCAGCAACAAAACAGAATTCCAAACTTATCACATTGTCGATCTTTACTTTTATAAGAACAATCTAGTTAGACAAACTAAAAACAGTCATTTGCTTTTTGCGGTCAACTTTCCATATTTTCGATAGCAACTTTCTGCATCTTTTCTGAATAGCTTAGTATAGCTTCACATTGTTAAAGACATAAAAAGCTTGTTTAGCTGAAAGGATTAAGATCATTGGATCAAAATAATTTATGATGGTGGCATGTCAGTTCAGATCTATCACGTGATTGGTTGCAAATTTTGTTTAATGCCAACTCCAAAAAGGAGGAAAATACAATCAGTCCATTTCCATTTTGAACAGACATCTATGTGGTGAAAATCAAATATGGAACTTACAGTAGCAGCAACAAAGATTACAGCATTGGGATTTTTGGGGATCAAAAAGTGTGTGACATCTGTGAGAGACAAAACATTCCGCATTCGTTCTCTGACCTCTTCAAGAGTCATTGCAGCCTTCTGAGTTGCAAGATCCGCCCTCAGTGCCTCCCATGCGGTGCCATATTTTAATATTCCCTCACAGAATGCCACAACAGCAGAGTGTGGGGAGAGAAAAGGGAGGGTTGCAACGGGTGTAGGGTGCAGTGATCCAACCATTGCAGCATGCACGCCTCCTACATTTCATGGAGCATCAAAAAATAGAAGTAAATAAAATAGATAATGCAAGTGAGTAGTCCACTTCAAGATGGGACATTTTCTTTTTCGCCCAAAAAAAAGAGCTTCCATCACTCTGATATATAATTAATGAGTTGCCAAAATAATATGTTGATTTCTAACAACTTAGGACCTTTAACTCAGGAAAAGTGCTTACATCTGTTAAGCAGGAAAAAGTAAAAATAGAACAAGAGCAGATAAAATTGTTCTTACCCATGCTAAGTCCACAAACACCCATCTTGCCAAACCCTGCCTCCAAATCTAACCAATGCAAAAGACAACGTGTCTCTTCAATGGTTGCTCTTCCAAGTAAAAGTAAGTCGCTAACACACAATAATTTTGCACCATGCAGCAGCATGGGCCGTCTTTGACCATAGAATGGGCTGCAATAACATTTTTCTTATGTTGAACCAAAATCTCATAACTACAATGGAGTAATAACAGCGAAGCTTAAATTCCAGCTTCTAACAGTAGCTAGCAACAAAGAATCATCCTAACCTCTCAAGAACCATGGTTGCAATGTTTTCCTTTAACAACGGCTCACCAAGACGCAGTCTCCTTTCAAATGTACGGTCCCCAGTGCCTGCAAAAGAAAGATTATAGTGTGTAATCCAAAGATTTGAATGTTGATTGTCAAAGTCACCTAAAAAGCAAGGTTTAATAAAAAAATGTAGGAGCTTACCCTCAAGAGCATACTAAGAACCTTGTAATACAATTCCTAAACTTGGATGTATATATAATCAAATCAGGTCTCCAATGAAATAACTTAACAATGTGAAATATTTGTCAAAATACTATGTTGAGAAATTAATCACACAATTGCGACGGACCACAAACCAATCAAAGTTTAAGAGTGGAAGAATCAAACATGTCCTACTCGTGATGTATTTTAAAAGGATTCAAATGCTAAACTCAGAATCTGGTCAGAAATATCTTTTGGCTATGAACTATAAGTGGATTATTGACAATAGAATGTATAAGGCACACAATAGAAAAGTTGCTCATGATATAACCCAAATTACCCAGTTTTGACAGACACAAACATGCAAATCACTCTGCCTGGGAAATGGAAAAAGATCTTAATATGGTTTTAAAATATAGCTGTCATGTAAACCTTAATTTTACAATACATTGAGGCATACAATCATAAAACTTGATAACGTCTCTCAGGAAGAAAAAAAAAAATGGAATGTTCCAATCCTTTAGAATGGGATAGCTTATGTTGAATCTGTTGCCAAACTAGCAAACCCAAACACCAGGCTCATCGAACAAACATAACCTAATGGAAACAACTCTACCCAACATGGACATGGTTGAAGAACTTCTTCAGAACAAACGAACTCAATAAAAAAACTGAACCAGAGCTTGAAACTTTTACCACACAGAACAAAGTGCAATCAATCTAAATTCCAATTCTCCACACAAAGATGTTAAGAGCTTCACATTTACCCACCAAAAATTTATACATATTCAATGCATACAAAGCAACAGAAATCAACCAACTCATTTTAAAGCTCCTCATAAAAATGCTGACCAAAATAATCCTTCACCTGTCAAATAAAATTCAATATTCGACCAACTTAAAACCAAACCCGTGAAGAAGGCCGTAATTTAACACGATAAAAACATAAAGCAAACACCTAAACAAATTCTCTAGTAAATAGACAAAATTTAAACTAGAAATATTGGACCTTTCATCAGCTAACATTTCAGTTGATGAAAACTGATTTGATAACCTGATTCAATAGTCGCATTAAAGGATAAAAGATATACCGTGGCGTTACCTGCAAGATGAACAACACAGGCCATCTTCTGGGGCGGCATAGATTTCGGCGCAAGAAAAGCAACCCTTGCATTGTGACTTTCAGGGGGCAATGCACTTAATCAATTGTTCATCACAAGGAGTTCTAAACACACCTTCTCTCAAAACAGCAGTTTGGGTCTCCCATACAGTTCTCCAAATGGGCTGAATCAAGCTTAGAGGCCAGTTTTGGCCTTCAACTCCAGGAAATAATTGCTTGATCATTCTCTCTAAAAGCTCAAGCTTTGTGCCACCCCACCCTCTTGAAAAAAATGGCGGGCTTATCTTGGTTCTGTGCATAAAAGCACCATATACGTGGTCTATTACGTAATGAAGCGTTCCTATATTCACTGTCACCATTTTCGACACAATCCCACAAGATTAAACAACAGAAATTGATAAAAATTCCGATGTTTTGATTAAATTTGGCGGTTTTAAAGGATACCCAGATGAGATTATGCACAAATATTTATTTTTATAAATTAAAAATCAAAATCTTATCACTTGACAAATTACTGCTTTTTAACTGATTTAATAGAGATGTATGCGGCATGAAACTTAAAAACACAAAATAGATCGATTTAATTGATCTGAACTTTGATAAAGAATAAAAAACAACTAGATCCAATAAATGAAAATTCAATAGGAACCTAGTCTGGATGTGAATGGTGAATTTTACGAAAGGAAACAGTACAGAATTGTGAAGATAAGAAAATTGTTTGGGACCCAAAGGAGAGCAAGAGACTGATAGAGAATTCGAGAGAGAATGAGGCAGATCCAAACAGTTAAAAATTAGTGCAGAACCAAAAATAGACGATTGTGAGGAGAGAAGTTGCTTTTAAGTCTAAACCAAAAACCACAAACCATGGGCAGAGAATAAAACGGCCTATGAGTATGTGACACGTTGGCTCTAGTCCACGTGCCACCTAATTCCATACCCACTTTCGCGTATTTATCGATTTATTGTTGTTGTTGTAATTATTATTATTGTTATTTTGATTGTTTTAGTAGTCAGTCTGTAGAGGCCCTCCTCAGCTTACCCACCGAAAATTAAATAAATCCAAGTTATTCAAAAGCTTTACCTATTATTATAACAATAAAAAGCGTAGGATTAGGTGATAATCATGACTACTTGTTTTTCTAGAGAAGGTTGACAATTGCATATATAGTTAGTGTGTAGTCCCCAGCTGCAAGTTGATAATAACATAATTTTGAAGTAAATGACAATTTAGTAGCGTGAGATTCATGAAATGGTGTAAAAAATCTGTGTTTTAATTAATTGAAGCTCGATATTGAATCCATGGGCCAGCCTGAAGTACTAGCGGCCGATGATAACAGTTAGCTTGGAATGAACCAAAATGGAACAAATTCGATTAACATGCTGTCAGGAAGTGCTTACAATGGAACAAATTCGATTGACATGCTGACAGGACCTGATTACAACGAAACAATTTCGATTAACAGGAGAAGACAGTGTTCTTCAAACAAATTTTCTCACAGTAGTGCTGTAGTTATTCTTTCTTTTATGGTTCCCCATTTTTCTACTTTGAAAACGGATTAATCCGACTAATAGGAACACAAATCAAAGGGTGAGCTCTTGGAAGAGTTAGCCCAGGTCCTTCTTCCATGTCAACACTGCCATTTCCTCCAGAAATCGTCCACTCAAAGCACTGAATCATGGCAGCAAGCGTTGCGTGAACTACATATAATGCCAGTGAAGTTCCAGGGCAAGATCTTCTTCCGCTTCCAAATGGCAGGAAATGAAAATGCTGCCCCCTCACATCCAGCTGGCTCTTTCCGTCTTCGACGATGAACCTTTCCGGGTGGAATTCAAGTGGGTTTTCCCAGTGGTTCGGGTCCCTGCCTAGAGCCCACACATTGATGAAGACGGTGGTTTTTGGTGGAATCTCGTAGCCGTATATGGCGCAAGTTTCAGTTGATTCTCTGACAATCATTGGGCCAGTGGGGTGAAGCCGAAGTGTTTCCTTTACTATTGCTTGGAGGTAGGGGAGGTTAGTGATATCTGATTCTTCTACTAGCCTGTCTTTTCCTACTACAGTATCGATCTCTTCTTTTGCATTTTTCATCATATCTGGGTGATTGATTAGCTCTGCCAGTGCCCATTCTGTAGTAATTGCAGATGTGTCGGTACCAGCTACAAAAATATCCTGTAGGATGTAGAAAAATTCTTAGATTTTGTTTTCAGGATGTTTATGTATCTTACATCATCATGATTTTCATCGCAAACAAAACAGATGATTTACATCGTAAAGGAATGATAATCCTGCATAAGTTATGCCATATAGCTTAAAAGAGAAATCATGGAATTGTCAATTCAGTAAACTCTAGTTCTTAATTTTTTTCAATCAAAGGGGAAGTAGGCTAATTCAAAGGAAATAGCTTCAGAAACAATATGGTGCTATTAAAGAATGAAATGGCTGACCTAGATTTAATCAATCAAAGTTCCAGGCATCCATTATATACTACAAGCATAATAATAAGGATTTGAGAGGTAAATAATGAAATTCTTGTTCATTCAGAATTCTAATTAAGAGTTAGAATTACTTTTATCTGCCAAAAGCTAAATAATTTTAAGTAGGTTGCTAAATTAGGGATGCATGTAAGAAAAATCTATGCACGGTTGCCAAAGACTATTTACCAGGATGAAAGCCTTTATGTTTTCTCTGGTCAACCTCATCTCTGAGTTCTCATCCTCTGATATATTTAGTAGAATGTCAAGTAAATCGTTCGGTGCAAGATGTCCACCTGTTTCTTTATTTATCTTTCTGGCTTCTTCATGCTCCTTTATAATTCTCTCCATCGTTGCGTCAAACTTGTCACGAACTTTCTTGAGTTTTTTCCCAAATCCTTGCAAATCTAGGTTCTTACAGAACCAAATATAGTCTGCCAAATTAAACTTTCCAGCAAGTTCAGCTGTATCTTGCACCAACTTCATCACCTCATCAGATTCTTCTTCACTATTGGAACATCTTTTGCCCATAGTCATCCTTGATATTATGTGATTTGTAAGCCGTATAAGCTCTCTTCCAACATCAACAGCCTCATTTGCGTTTGCTTTCCTCAGCATGAACTGCATAAACCGCCTTATCTCTTCAGACCTGATGGGAACAAACTGGTTCAAAATGCGGCCACCGAGAAGTTCAGTCATGCACAGTTTCTTCATGAACTTCCAATAAGGTCCATAAGGAGTAAAGGAGAAATCAGCTGAGCCATACGTAAGATAGTCTACGGCAGTCGAATATGGACGGTCACAGAAAGAAGTTTCATGGGTTTTGAGGAACTCTTTTGCCATTTCCGGGGAGGAAGCAACAACACAAGGGACAGAGCCAAGGGATAAATGAATTAAAGGTCCATAGCGGGTTGAAAGCTTGTGAAGAGCTTGATGAGGGAGTGGGGCAAGGAGGTGGAGGTGTCCGATGATTGGTAATGCCCGTGGGCTCGGTGGAAGACGAGATGTGGTCCTAGTTTTTCTGAATATTGCTCGGACCAAAATCGTGGAGACTAGCCATACAAGGAAAAGTATGATGTAACTTTGGAAATCAACCATGGTTGTTGTTGGTGGAAATAATTGAGATTAAGCTATTTATGTAAGTTGGAGTTATGGAGACGGCATGGCTGTATCAAGGAAATTTGCGCTGATCCTTTCAATAATTAATCTCCGCCTTTTAGCATTGGTTTCGGCCATTTTAGTTCTTGCATGAAAGTGACATCTTATTCTAAAGTCTATTCCTTGTCTTAACTTGTTTGTATGCCAGTGATAGCTTATATTTTAGTCTACAGAACTTTAGACACAAGTATTTGTTTTTTTGCTATAAGCAGCCGGTTGCAGGATCAAAGCAGAACCCTGACCAGTCACCTGGATATGTCCGCAGCTAATCAATTTTTGATGAATGATTAAGAAAGGCTTCGCGATGTTTCTATTTTGGTATATTTCCCTGACCTTACTTTACAGATAATTTACCTTTGCTATCGAAACTTCTCTCTTATTTTTTCATTTCTCCTTTGGTGTTGTATATTTAAGTAATACAGAATTATCCTTGTTATTTGCTGATAATCCATTCCAATCAGCTGATAGAGCTACATTGGAAGCATGCAAGAAAAACCAACAATATAAAGTACTTCTCCCTGAAACAGAAAGAAATCTTAATAGAATACTCAACGAAAAACCGCACTGCAGGCCTTGCCTAATCAGTAATTACATATTCACATGGCATCTCTTCGACAACATCCACCACACTGGGTGTTATAATGGCCAGAATCCACTACCTGTCACTGGTCTAATGCGCAAATATGGAAATTCAAATGTGAAGTTGTGGTTCTAGTGAAGCTCCAGACCAGCTTCCTCTTTCAGTACTCATTGGAAATCAATAATTACGTCCCCTGATGGCCAACAGCTGCTTTTTCATTCCAGTCTTTGATAATAAACCTTCCGGGTTTGAACTCAATGCAGGCTTTAGGTGTCTTGATTCTTACTGAAAGACAACGCCCTCACAAATGTCCAAATTTCAGGCAGAATCTTGCAATCAACAACAACCTTAATTAACAAAGATTAGAATTCAGATAGATTTGCTATAGTAATTATTTACCAAGTTTAATTATTTTTAACCAATTAATTAATTCAAGTAATAATGCAAAATCAATAAAGAAGACCATCAATTTTGAGGTCCTGTCCAAAAAAATAATTCACTAAAAATATAAAAATTATAAGGATTAATAAATTTAAACAAAAATAAAGACTTCTACTTATATTTCTCGTCATAGACTTAGAATTTTTTTAAGCAAACTTATATAATAAAATCCCCCATTGATGCATTGAAATTCTTTCCACTTAACTTAAT
Organism: Swietenia macrophylla; assembly: GCA_032401905.1. Lineage (NCBI taxonomy): Eukaryota > Viridiplantae > Streptophyta > Magnoliopsida > Sapindales > Meliaceae > Swietenia > Swietenia macrophylla. The sequence goes on along the minus strand of CP135579.1, from coordinate 12,222,479 downwards.
AATATGCTCTTGTTAGTCGTAGTTGAACTCCCATCAACAAGTTCAACTCTTCTTCCAAATAATACCAAGAAAACATTTTGACAATATTTAAATTTTTTTTTTAAATTTATAAAATTAAATACATAATAAGTATGTTATTATTATGATATAATTTTAAAATTTAAGATTTTATATTTTATTTCTCTTTAAATTACTCAAATTTATAAACTTTCATATTATTATCATTTAATCAATTATTAGGTACATATACTAATTTGATAAGTATTCATAAGCTCTTTTTCACACACGAACACTTTTGACACACGATTTTGAATGACAAATTAAAATATTGTTATATTTTATTTATTTTGTTTTGTCAAAATAGTAACTATTGATAAGAAAAATTTTCAAAAGAAAAAAAAATGCTCTGACTAGATTGTACTTAGCCACACTTCTTGTCTAGTACAGTGGATACTTACATAAAATGATAAAATTTTAGTATGAATAATTTTATATTCCTTTTAACTCTAGTGATCAAGCCTGAATGGGTGTATCAACACCTAATATCTTAAGGTCAACTGGCTTATGAGCCATTAATCCAAAATTCATTATATAGGTTAAGGATATATTGTGCTTTAAAAAAAATAATAAAATAAAAATTATAGTTACCTTTGCCCATGGAAGTTATCTTAACAAAACACAAGAATAAATGTTGTATCTTTATAGTTAAGCTTCATAATTATATTTTGGTCACAAAGCACAAAAAAGAATATTCATTAATAATTTGACAAATTGGTATTTGACATGTAAAAAATATAAACAATAATCTTTTAAGCAAAAATTTCTTTATTTGAAACTATCAATAGAAAAAGAATAAAAAGTACCTTCAATGTAATTTTTGCAAATCATTTCTAAATAATATTGTTTTAATTACTAAAAACTAATAACAAACTGGTTGAATGATGTAATAAATATTTGATAAGTACTCATTTCTTGATAGTTTGTATTATCATTTTACATTAAAAATATAGTTAACTTTCTTAAACTAAGCGTTTTATTTAGTTTTAAATTTGAAAATAAGAGTTGGTATAATTCATGAAAAACAATTAATTTTACACATGTTTATATAATGGGTATGTCTCTTAACTTGAAATTCATTTGATGCAATTTTTGAACTAATAAATCATGAATTCATTCCCTTCTAATATTATAAGTCAAAAATTGAACTAGCTTAACCGTTCAAGAGGTCAAAAAATAGGTTTCAATAAAGCTAAAATGCAACTTGAGTCCAACCCAACATACTTCTACATTTAAATTGTATCTCTAATATACTTATCCAAATTTGTTGAATAAAGATATTTTAAAAAGTCAAAAAGATATATCTACAACTATCACATTTTTATCAGAGAAAAAATTTAAACAAGTTAATTATTATTTGGTCGACACAATTTGATACATATTAAAAAAAGTCATTTTACATGTACCTAATCTTGACCCATATTTTAATATTTACTCATTACATTTTCTTATAAACAAGAGCTTGTATTAAACACAAGGGTGACCTAAATATCTTAATATCTCAAAATCTTGCTACAACTTTCAGGTTGCACACCCAAGTCCAAGGTTAGAATGTCAATCCCTATAAATACAATTGTCCAAATATAATAGAAATAATATTGATTTTTTTGAATCTAAAATAAAAATTCAATATTCTCAAGTACTAGAACATTGGCATTCAATTTAAAATAAATTATAAAAATTATTATTAATCTTTTTTAATAACTCAATCAAGATTAACTAAAGAGTGATCAACTTATCTCACTTTTCAACTCTCCCTTATGCTTAATACAAACACTTATTTATAAAAAAAAAATAAAAATTGCAAAGGATAAATGTGAAACACTGGGTTGAGATTAAGTACAAATTAGATGACTTCTTTAACATGTATTAAATTATATCAACTAAACAATCATTAGTTTCTTTGAACTTGCTGTAACCAAAACATAAAAATTATAAATATTTCTTCTAACATTTTAGAACATCTCTTTTCAACGTATTTGAACAAATATCTTGAAATATGCAATCCCAACATAGAAGCATGTCAAAGCGGAGAAGAATTGCATTTTAATACTATTAAAGCCCATGTTTTATCATATAAATGTTCAAATCAGTTTAACCTCTAATTTATAATATCGTGAAGAATAAATCCATAATTTACTAACCAAAAATCTAATTAATTGAACCTCTAGATTGAAAAATATGCTTACCGTACAAAACTTTCATAAGATCAATAATTTTTTACGAATTAAACCATCTCTTATTTTGAAACTTAAAACATTAAATAAAATATTTATCTTAGGAAAGTTGCACCTCTCCGTATCTCGCGGGCGAATAGGTCTGAGGTTCTTCCGCCAAGAAGCTCAGTCATGCAGAGCTCCCTCCCAAACTTCCAGTGCGTTCCGCAAGGAACAGTGACAAATTCTGCAAAACTGGGTAGCCTTTGGGCTGTTCAAGAAATTGTTATAATTAGTTTTGGTATTCTCTCTCAACATTTCCAAGAAGAAAACGAAAACGCAAGGTTTTAAACCAACGAAAAGTAAGCCGAAGGATCGTAGAGGGACTAGAGCTTGTGAAATTCTTCGAAAGAAATGGGACCAACGAGGTGAAGATGTCCTATGATTGGAAACCGTCGTGGGCTGCGCGTAAGGCTCATACTACGTTGGGTAATATAATTAGACTAAATTATACAAAGTTAGAATATGGTTAGATTTGACTATTGGGTAATATAGTATGGTTTGAGTATGGGTAATATAATTTGCTTGGTGCATCGTTAGAGATGTAAAATAATTTGATGACAAAGCAAATGAACAATGGGATAACGATAAAGCGACGTGTAAAATTCAACTTGAGGAACTCCACAAATCCAGTATCCACCATATAATTAGATGACTTGCAATACAAAGGACCATTTTCCATTGTCTAAATGCGTTGGTATACAAAGTGAGCTAACATCCAAGTGGACACCTTCAAGCGCTAAGATAACTTGTCACAGCATGCCTGAAGATTAACATCAATCTATATCAATTGAAAGGCAAGGTTAACAATAACTAACACAGGTGTCCATTTGATTAGGTAAAAATATCATGCCTCGGGACTTTTTCTAAGTTCAATGGACCTCAGGTTTTTCAATTTATTTTCCTTTTTTTTTCATGTATTATTGAGTACTCAGTTCTTGATTCTCAGCGTGCGTTGCTGTGATGGTCGAATCGGATACCAATTTTTAATTTAATCAGCAAATGTTCCAATTGAATTATTCTCTTGAAATAATATTTACTGGATCATTGAATTATTGTAACATTATAAATGGTTGAAGAAATCAACTTTCTCGTTCTGCTGAAATTTAGAAAAAAAAATGTGTAAATAAGATTTGTTTGATATTAACATTGGGATAGCTTTGAAATCAAGGTTGTTGTAATATTCCAAATAAAATCTTAATCTTAAAAGAAGCAGAGAGAGAGCGAACTGTTTATTGAACAAGTACCAATGTATGGCCCATTTTTCAAACAACGGGAAAAAAAAAAAAAGATAGAAAACAGTTTAACATTTACAGAGTTAGCTCAAATGAAATACTTTTGTTTAATCTTCACTATTTATTACATATGTCCTTAACTATAAATACAAGGGATCTCAATTTTAGACATTTATGGCATTTATTAATCAACTTTAAATATCATTTATCTCAAACTGAGTTGTCATAGCAAACCAGCATGGCTTTAACTTAAATAATTGAGTTTAAATCAAACCAAAGAGAGAGAGAGCTTGAATGCTTCACCATGCATTCATAGTTAAAGGTAAAGACGCATGCAATGAATGACCCGACCTAGAATAAAATAAGTGAGATACTTGACCAATATTAAACAAGTGTCTCACCCAGAATGAATAATGGACTTTAATACTACACAATTGTTAAACATATCACATCTAACATATCTAACTCAGTGATGTTAACCATACTCCACCCCACAATTTAGATATAAATATTACACAATTGGACAAGCTTCTAAAATGTGAGCTCATGTTGAAAAAATGAGATCCAATGGACTCAAAGTGAACAAAAAAAGCCCCGAAGCATGACTCTAATAATGTAAATCTATTAATCCATCTATAAAATCATTGTACATAGTAATCATATCAAAGACACCCCCCACAACTATCTCAAGGTATATCTATTTATCTATTTATTAAATTTTGTGAATTATAAGCCTATCAAAGAATTGTAACACCCGAAACTAAGGTGGACAAACCATACTGATGATTCGAATCAATTTGAAAAGATATTGGTTCGGTTTTGATTTCCAAAAAAACAAAACTAACAGTTAATCAATTTGATTTTTGATTTCTACTTGATCTAAATCAAAAAGATCAAACCAAATTATATTTTATTTTTATTATTTTAATCAACAAATAAAAACAAAGTTCAAACCAAATCAATTCAAAATGAAACCCAAAATGAACCAAACTTTAAAGGTCGACTCATTTTGGAAATAAACTAATTAATATATTTTCATTATTTTTATTATGTTAGAAATTAGAGAGACTCATCTATAAGAATGGATATACCGATCAACCCAGCCAAAACAAGAAATGATACATAACTAACAAATCACACTAGCCAAACCAAACAATACTATAAAACTAACCAATGAAGATAACTAATACTGCTAATCACCAGAAAAAACTACTAGACTATCATCATCAGCAAGGAAATTTTGATCCCATCCACAACAAAAATTGTGCACAAAGGCATCCTAAGATTTCATCACATGATTAAGACTTTTATGCACAAATAATAAGAACAAACTACAGATGTAATTCAAGTAAACATGAAAATCAAAGATTGGTAAATCTAGTTAATACGGATATGTACCCCTATTAACTAAATCTACCTATCTTTAAATATTCAAAGTTTAAATGAATTTCAGATAGTCTAAAACATAATAACTATATTACTACAACATTCAAACAAATTACATTCTAAGATCACACACTCATAAAATAATGACATGTAAGCAAAAGTTAAAGGCATTATTCACATTATTCCTATAATTGTGAATAATAACATTAACATGTGCCCCAAAGGCACACGTTAAAAAGCAGTGGCCAGTTTAGAATTGCATTACATTATTATTAATTGTCAAACCATTATCTAAATGAAACTAGACCCATATGCAGTCAATTACCATCCAAGTCCGTTTGCCCATCAGATAAACAAAAGGGAAACCTAAATGCAGATTCAGAAGCAAATACTTAAGCTTCATTTGATAATGACTATCTCAGATCAAGTGTTGGATTATAATAATATTGCTTCATCCTCATCCAGAAAAAAAAAAGTAATTATAGTCATAAACCCTTACAAAATAATACAAGAAAACAATTCAAACCATAACAACAGTGGAAAAATAAAGGGATAAAGATTACTCAGTAGTGGCTTTAAAGTTTTAGGTTCGATTCTGCCAGCGATCTCTTCAACCTTAAATATCAGAAGAGGGAGCTGTGTATCCTCATCGTAACCTTATCCCTAATTTTCAGAGTCATTAAGCAAATTCAGAAAATTTTCCAGCAACCAAACAGAAAACTTGAAATAAAACTAAATGAGGAGAAAAAGAGAGATCGCTCAGTTCAGCGGGGTTGTCGACACGCAAACTTCTCAAGAAGAGAAGCCTGCATTCCGGTCTGTTGAGCTTGAAATTACTGAGTCATCACCGCGATCTTCCCTTCTCCGAATTAAGAAACAAAAGATCAAAAATTAGAAAAAGAAAACACAGAAAGAGAGCAAATTCAAATCGAAACGTATACTTAGGAGGCCGATGCGTTGAAAACAGAGTGGGTTCGGTACGTATTTATAGGCGTTGGAGCTAGGGTTTTTGGGGACCTCTATCGGGTATTCGGGTCAAGTTCATATCCAGCCTTGCGACCCGATAAATATTGGATTCTTATTTGGAAGTGTTATAAAGGAAAAACCAAAAAAAAAAAAAAAACGACGTCGTACGCCACTGCATTATGATTATGCCTCCCCTTGTTTCAATTTGAGAGTGGAGAAAATTAGTTATAAAAGACATTATGGTGTATCGTTCTTACCGTACAAAAATAATTGAATCACATTTAAATTTACTCTGAATATATTATTTTTTAGCCTTATATTAATTTTTAATTTTTTTGATTTGAGCCACCCACATCATGAGTGCTCATCACCCCACCAACACCTAACAAGTTCTCATAAAATGGTGACATTACCTAACCATTTTTTACAATAGCAATGTCAAATCTTTTCTAGTTCCATGTAATTTATGTCTTTTGTACAGCTATTCAATTTAAATATGGATTTCACATCCCATATTAAAAAAGAACATTTTTACATTTGATATTATTAGATAATAATTTATATCATTAACATTGTTCATGTTAAATACAACAAGAAAGGACATACATAAGCAGCAAAATTCATTTAATATTGTTGTCCTTTTTCCACTCTCTCAAATTGTTTCTTTGTTTCAAACATATATGCCATAATAAAATACTTAATAGAAAACTGCATAGTAGATATTCCCTAGTTAGCAATTACACATTTGCATAGCATCGCTTTTACAACATCCAGTATGCTGAGTATTATTATGGCTAATGTACACAACCTATCATTAGACTGATATACAAAAGTAAAAATTTAAATGGATTGTTGCAGAAGTTGTGGTTTTAGTGAAGCTTTAAACTAGCTTCCTCTTTCAATACTGTATGGAAATCAACATATTGTGTCCCTTGCTAGTCAACAATTGCTTTTTCTTTCGGTCTTTAATAATAAACCTTTCTAGTTTGAAATCAATGTAGGTTTTAGGTTTTTAAATTCTTACTACAAAATCACACATTAACAAAGATCCAAATTTCAGCAAGAATCTTACAATCAGCAACAACCTTGATTAATGAAGATTAGAATATCACCACACTTATAACTTACAAGTCCATACAATATTCGAAAGCCACCATTCTTATTCTCTTCTTTTGCAATTTATCAAAATGATGGAAATGGTTTGAAACCAGTAGCAGGGACACAAATTAAGGGATGAGCCCTTGGAAGAGTTAGCCTAAGTCCTTCTTTCATGTCAACTGTGCCATCTCTTCTAAAAGCCTTCCATTCAAAATATTAAATCATAGTAGTAAGAGTTATTTGTGTTGAGAATGATGTTGACATGGATAATCAAGCTGAGGTGCCACTTAAAATGTCAGCATATGTATTAGAAAATAACCTTATATATACTAATGTATTAAGACCTAACAAGCACACATATTACTGCTACAACAAACAAAAAAGAGTTATACTATTTGATAGTGCTTTTATCAAATTCAATAGTTAAAATTAGATTCACCCTACATCTGTATTCTATACTATGACCAGTTAACTTGCTCTACAATTCTCCTTATATACAAAAAGAAACTTATCATTCGAATTATATTAAATATACTTGCAAAAATATACAAAATATTTTGCCTATTACTCTTTTGCCAGTCTTGTTTTCACTGATCTCAATTCTCAACTTGGTATCAAAGCCATGAATATAAGAGACAACAACCAAAGCATCACTTTTCATAAACAAAAACTCATTGGCCTTCACCTTTACCACCTTATAGCCAAACCTTATAGTAAATTGTGCACAAACAAATGGTTTTTACAGAAAACTTGGAATGATGGAAATAACTTCCTAAATAATAATCCTCATAATCCAACAACCCAACAGGGAACTTGAATCAATTTAACCAAAACCAACAAGGATTCCAAGGCAAAGGAAGGGGAAGTAGAGGTAACAAAGGCAACAAGTTTACTTGCCAAATATTTAGCAAAATTGGTTATATGGCAACAAATTGCTGGCATATATTCAACAAAAATTTTTCTTCATTAGTGAAGCAAAAGTAAGAATAAAAGGGTGCCTATATTGTAGCACTTAAAAATCTAACAAACCCCTCCTAGTACCTAAACAGTGGAGCCACAAACTATTTTACAAAAAACCTTAACAATCTTAACATGGTAGCTGAAAACATAAAGCATGAACAGATATTTATTTATAGATAATAGTGCCAAACTCAAAATCTCTCATATTAGACACCTCACCTTGCATACTTTCAAATATTTACACTTGAAATATCTACTACTCATACTTAAAATCATAAAAAATTGAAATTAACATGTTCAAACTAACTCAAAATAGTAATGTAACTGTGGTGTTTTGTAGAAATATATGTATGATTAAGAACAAAGATAATGGGACAATTGTACTATAAGGTATAGCTGAGAATGATCTTTACAAGATGCTCCTTCCAAAATCCTCACAAGTTTCATCTTCCAATAAGAATTTAGGATTGAGTCATAGTATATTTAGTGTTAAAAAACCTTTGTCTATACTTTTTGAAATACTAAATATTTTTGTTTTTAACAATAAAAATATAAGAGCTAATTTAAGCACTTGGCATAGAAGATTAAGATTTGAAAATGTAACAGCTCTTAAAAAAACCTTATTATGTTATATTGCTTTTCAATATAAATGAAAAACTTGTATTGGATTTTTGCAATGCTTGTCAACTTAGTCAGCCACACAAAACCATCTTTAGTAACACAAAAAAAAATAATAATAATAATAATAATGCTCCTGGTAATGATCCACTTTGACCTCTAAGGTCTTGTTTTACTCAATTCAAACCAGGGATTCAGGCATTATATATTGTTTATTGATGATTTCTCAAACTTCAACTAGATTTTTCATTGAAACAAAAGTCAAAATCTTTTCCCCCATTTGTTGTCTTTAAAACACAAGTAACAAAATTATTTATTAAAAATATTAAGATATTTCAATGTAATATGGGAGGAAAATATAACCCATTCGAAATTTACCTAAAATAAGAGCAAAATCATATGAGATATTCATGTTTATATACACATCACCAAAATAAAAAATTAGAAAAAAAAAAAACATGAACACATTACTAAAATGGAACTAGTCTTACATGCACAAGTTAGAATGCCATTGAAATATTAGTGGGAATCTTTTAACACAACCACTCATTTGATTAATAAAATCAACTCAGAAACTCTGGATAGAAAAACTCCATTTGAAAAGTTATATGATAAAAAATCAAACATTTCTCTTATTAGAACCTTTAGTTGTAAGTGTTATCCATTATTAAAACTTTACAATAAGCATAAATTAGAATTTTGTACTTTTGAGTATGTGACACTAAGGTTAAGTACTTACCGTAAGAAATTCTTATGCTTGCACCATACTGGTAGAGTGTACATTGTTAAACATATGAAATTCAATAAATAAAGGTTTCCTTGATTAGATAATCCAAAATTCTCAAATTTAAGTCCTAAAATAACTAAAGAAAATAGATTAAATGTTAGACAAGACTTTCTAGTTCTAATTGATCATAAAAATTCTATTATAAATATAGCAGTTTTTGAAAAAACTTCAATGCTAATCTCTATAACACGAACAAGTACTCACTCTCCCTTGTATGTTGATATTAATGATATAACACACGCTCTTATAAAACATCTCATTGACCTTTAAGAAAACCATCTCACAAATTCAAAGTAATAAAACATAAATCCCATCAAATAACCAAAATACTAAAAATTTAAATATCTGACACTCTTTGCAGATAGATCATATCAACTCACACAATAATGATAAAAAGAAAAGTGAGCACATTTAAAATAAAAATCTAGATAGCAGATAACACCATACCACACTAGAAAACATAATAAAGGCACTAAATGACTTTAAATAAAAACAAGTCATGCTTGATGAATACGATGCATTAGTGAGCAATGAAACATGAAACTGATTTTTTATATCTCATATCTCAAAATGGTGGAAAATAATGAGTATTTAAGGTTAAGAAAAAACCGAAATGGAATAGGCTTAGGCTAAAGGCAAGATTAATGGCAAAGGGTTTCATCAAACCTTTAGAATATATTTCAATGAAACCTATAATCCAATGGTGAAAGTAACCACAATCATAATTATTTTGTACTTTTCAATAACACTCAATTGCAATTTAGAAAAATCCATGTGAACAATACTTTCTTTAATATAGAGCTCGTAAAAACAATACGTATGACACAATTAGAAGTATTAAAATACCCCAACAAACTTACTTATGTCCGTAAATTAAAAAAGGTACTATATGACCTTTGAGATTCGGTTTAAAAGCTCAAAACTACCTTACTAGATTGGGCATGCACAAGCTCAATGTCAGATATCTTATTGTTTTTTAAGAAAAAATGTGAAGATTTAACCACCCACTTCATTATGGGGATGAATTATTGTTACAAGTAATAATAATGTCTCCATAGAAGATATAATCAAAAGTATGAGCTAATCTTTTTCTCTAAAAAATCTAAGTAATCAACATTACTTCTTAAGAATTAAGGTTACAAAATCTAAAAAAAAATCTTGATAATCACTTAGCCAAAATACGTATAAGACTTACTTTAAAAAATCAAGTTAGATCACTATAAAAAAGATGACATACCTCTCAGCATAAGAACAAAATTAACAAAAGAATATGGTCCACTTTTTCAAGATCAAGGCCTATCTAGAAGCATTATTGGTTGCCAGCATTATTGGTTGCCTGCATTATGCAACTTTCACTAGGCCAGATTTATCCTTCACAGTTAATAGACTAAATTAATTCGTTGTTAGTCATATAACCTCTTATTGTACTACATGTAAAAGAGTTTTAAGATACTTAAAGGAAATTGTTAACCATGGACTAAATTTTCACCAAGAATCAAGTTTAAAGTTAATTGGGTTTTGTGATGCTAATTGGGAGAGTGATCTTAATGACAAAAGGTCAATGAAAGGTTACTATATATACATTGGAGAGAATTTTGTATCTAAGAGCTCAAAGAAATAGCATGTGTTAGCTAAATCAAGTGCAGAATCAAAATCCAGTCCCTTAGCCCATATTTATGCAGAATTAACTAGGATAACGTAGTTGAAAACTGAAATCAAGAACAAACCAGTAATCTAGAGCGACAACATCAGTGTAAATTGTCGTATTAAACCATTAAACTACAATGAGTTTATCCACTTAAGAAATAAGTTCAGAGTCGTCCTAAGAACCCTGAACATGAGAGGGTATATTGAGAATAATGTTGACATGGATAATCAAGTTGAATTGCCACCTGAAATGTTAACATATAGAGGAGAGAGCAACCTTGTACCTACTGATGTGCCAAGACCTAACAAACAAAAAGGAGTTGTACCATTTAGTTATGCTTTTATGAAACCGAATAGCTAAAATTAGATCAATTCTACACTTGTATTCTGTATTATGACTAGTTAATTTTTTTTACAATTCTCTTTCTTACATATAAAGAGAAACTCATCATTCGAATTGTATTAATATTCATACAATATACTTGTATAAATCTACAAAAGGCTTTGCCTATTTCTTTTTCTTTGTTCTTCTCTTCACTTATCTTGATTTTTTATTATTTGAACCATAAATAATGTTAAGGAGATTCTAGGATGCTCTTCTTTCACGTATTAACATCTAATTAACTCTTTCCATCATTGCCAATGAACTTTTCCAGGCAAAATTCAATAGGTTCTTGCTTACAACCCATACATTAATGAGGTTTTTGCTAGAATTTCATACCCATTAATGATACAAATTTCAATTGACTCTCTCATGACCACTGGTTCCATGGGGTGAAGTCTCAGTATTTCCCTTATCATAGCTTGGAAGTTGGAAATGTTAGTGATATTTGATTCTTGCATTAGTCTGGTCTTTTTCTTTTACTATAATATCAATCTATTCTCTTGGCTTTCTTATCACATCAGGATGATTGATTAGTTTTACCACCATCTGCAGTAATGGCAGATATATTGATCGTAGCTAAAAAAATATTAAAGGCAATATACAGAAACTCTTAATAGTTTGCTTCTATAATATATAAATAACAAATGCATTACCATCATAATTAGTACATTAGTCATGGTTAAAATCACAAGCATTGTATAACTTTAAAATAATACCTTTAAAAATAGATATGATTTACTTTTTCATACAAAAGCATAAGCATTTTTGTTTTGCCATAATTCAAACCCAATTGCATCTACAATTGTAGGATTTTAAGTTATGCAATAACTTGCATCATATGTGAATGATAATCTAATTCAAATGTTACGCTTATCATTTAAGTTGTGAAATAACTCTTATAGTGTTGTCAACAAATTTTACATTATTGTTGACTGTCATCATCATGCCTTAAACTAGCAAACTTACAAAATTAAAAGATTCATGACAACGAAATCTTTTGAAAACATCATCATCTTACAATAAAATCATAATCGAACATAAGCATTAATCCACAAGTTAACACACCCATAATATAACAAATGTAATTCAAGTAACTATAAAAATCAACGATTGCTAAATCTAATTAATACAAATATGTATTTTTATTAACTAGATCTATATATTTTTAAATATTCAAAATTTTAATAAATTTTTAGATAATTTAAAACATAATAACTATATTACTACTATATTCAAAAAAATTACATTCAAAAATCAAAAACTCTATAAAATATTAACATGGGTACTTAGAGGCATTATTCATATTATTCTTATAACTGAGAATAATAACATTAACATGTGCCCCGAGGAAACACATTAAAAGGTAGTGGCAATTACTAATTTAACAACAATATCACAAAAGTTTCTACTACTTACAAAGTTTAGAATTGCATTACATTATTATTCTCCAATTATTATCTAAATTAAACTACACCCGTATATAGTCAAGACTATAATGAATAAATATTGACAATTACTAAACTAGTCTGACTAAAGGCTCAATTTCCTTTAAGTTATCACAAAAATGGCATAGCTAGATTACCAAGTTATCTTGGCCATTAGATAAACAAAAAGGAAAATAAAAAAAAAAACAAATTCAAGAGTGAATATAATCCAATCCTATTTAGTACTTGAAATCAATCCCATTTACAAACTTGAATTAATTTTCACATTTTTCAAATTTCAGAATTTTTTGATGCTTTTTCGTGTTTTACATGGCCAAAATTTAACAAATAAATTCATCATGTAATAAAAAAAAAATCTTAATATCAATGTATAGGTGTTGATTTATGAAATTAAACAAAAATAAAAAATACACAATTTATTTGTTTTTATTTTTCTATGTATTCACAACCATTAGAATATGTTTAAAGTTTTATGATTAATTTACACTAATAAATTTGTATCGTTTAAATATTGATTAGAATTTTAGAAGAATAAAATTATAAAAATAATAAAGTAATCTAAACACTATATTTTATGATTGCATATAATTATACACAAAGGTAATTTTGTTCAAAATCTTAGAATTGTTAAAGATAGTATGAAAAATGTAAAGCTTACTCTTTGCATAAATGGCATTAAAATTAAGATTATTTTAGAAATTTTTTCTAAATTCAAATCAAAACGTACAGTGAAAGAGGCGGATGCGTTGAGAATTGAGAGCGTTCGGTACGTACTTATAAGCATTCTAGCAAGGATTTTTGGGGACCTCTACCGGGTATTCGGGTGAAGTTCACATTCGGATCTTGGACCCGATTAATTATGGAGTCTTGTTTGAGAGTTTATAAGGAAGAAGCAAAAACGATGTCGTACGCCTTTATCATTCATGTTTCTCCTCTTTAATTTGCGAGTTGACAAAATATTATAAAACAAGTTTTTTACTGTAAAACTTGATAATAATTGAATTACAACTAATTTACTGTGGATATATTATTTTTTAGCTTTCTATTTATTTTATATTTTTTTTGGTTTGAGCCACCCACATGAGAGTGCTCCTCGCGCCCACCAATGCCTAACAAGTTTTCATAAAATGGTGATATTACCTAACAATTTCTCACAAAAGTAGTGTCAAATCATATCCAATTCCATCTAATTTATTCCTTTGTACAGCTATCACCTTAAATTTGAGTTTCACATTACATATTATAAAAAATAATATTAATTTTAAAAAAATAATATTTTTAATATTATAATATTATTATTCAATAATTTATATCATTAACATTATTCATGACATACATAAGCAACAAAATTTATCTAATATAATCGCGATTAAATTAATTTTTTTAAATATATATCATTAATTTTTAATAAATAATAAATAATTGTTTGAAATAAAATATTAATTTTTTTATAAAAAAAAATATTCAGATTTTACAAAAATATTGATTTTCAGCAAATAGTGAGGGGTTGGATATTCCAACAATTGATTAAAGCAGACAGGCTCCACTCAATACTTTCCGTTATTAAGAAAATAAATAAATAACACCAATATTTTCCTTCCACGTGGCAGACCACGATAGTTTCCCACCATAATAAAAAATTCATAGATGCCGAAAAGCCTCGGCACTAAACACTTTGCGATGCTCTCTTCTTCTAGTCTTCACTCTCAGCTTTATTCATCCACTGAACAAAACGCATATACTCTCGACATACATTCACGACTATGTTCTGTTTCAGCCGCGTTTTGACGGTCTCCTATCCGTTAAAGCCGATATGTTCGTACGATTATCGACGCGGCAACACGAGGTTGCGCCGATTCAACTCAAATTGGCTGTGTAAGGCGTCCGAGCCTGACTTGTCTTCTTTTTCTCCACCAATTGACGCCGATTCTGCCGATAAATACTCCGCCGGGTACTCTTTAGTTTATGCGCGTGGTTTATGTATGTTTTTGAGGCCTTATGAGATACTTAGACTGCACGGATCGTGTGGATTTTCTGTTTCGGAAGTGTGATCTGGAGCGTAGATTTAATATGAATTCATGTATCTATACGTGCATGTGTAGTGTAAGAGCTGTCAGTAGCATGCGATTCTTGCCTATAAGAAATTAACTGAAAGGAAAAATTCTTGCATTTGAGAAACTGTTAGCAATAACTTATGTATATATCTATAATGTTTTAAATACCTTATGTTTTGAATAACATTAAACAGATTGATGGTTAGATATTTTTGGCATGAATACTATTTTCTTGTTGGTATTTGCAGTTTGGGCATCAACTGTGGTAGGTCAATGTAAGGGTGACAGTGGAAATTTGGTTATACACTGTGTTAATACTTATGTTGGGTAGTTTAACTAGAAAATCATCAAATTCACTAAAATGACTGGTTGGTGTGGGTGAGTGCTGTTTCTCACTCGGTGATGGGGCTTGAACTGTACAAGATCCATTGAGGTGTTGCAAGCTTTACTCCACAGAGCCAGTGTAGTATTGTGATTTCAAGCAGGACTAGGGTTGCTATTGGCTATTTCCTGCCCAATATTTGATTAGTAAATGCACAGAAAGAAAAACAGGTTGCTATGAAATGTTGAATTGTGGTTACCTTGTTTATTGATGTGTCTGCTTTTAAGTAATGTATAATTGCACGTAAAAGGTTAGTATAACGGCATATGCATGTCTATTTGGAATTTTTTTTTTTAATTTAAAAAAAGAGTATGCTATTCAAAATAGAGGGTACAACATGTATGGCAAGAAGAGAATATGATCTTCAGAAAAATAGGTCCAGATGTTTTGAGAAATTCTTATCTTAGAATTATAGTTCCATTTTGTACTTCTTTTGAATAGCATGTTGTATTTTTTTTTTCTTTTACCAACATTTTATGTAAGCAAGAAACTTTCTGATTTTTGGTCTAAGGTGTATTGACTAAGAAATGGCACACATGAAAAGCTTAAATATTACATGGTCTGGCTGTGAAAATATCCATAGGCAGCTTGTCATATGTATATCTTTTGATTCTGAATGCAGATTTTGTATCATAGAAGGGCCGGAAACAGTGCAGTATTTTGCCCAAATGGAAATGAAAGAAATTCAAGACAATATCCGAAGTCGTCGAAATAAAATATTCCTGCATATGGAGGAGGTGAGTATAATGTATTACTACATTCCCTTTATAAACATTTAAAGTTTGTTTAGTTGGCTGTTAGGGTCGTTTATTACACTGTAGGAGAGCCTTGGAGCTTCTTCGCGTTGTTATCAACGAGCATGTTAAAGTTTAACAAATACCAGATTGCATGTGAGAAATAGCACAGGTGGCTTCAGAGGAAATACAAATATAGTTTTAGAATTCAATAAAACAACAGTGCATCATCAAAAACCTTGATGTATTTTTCATTTATGAATTATCTTCTCCTTTTGTTAGTCAAAGTTTGACATATTCACTCTCCAGTATAGCTGATATGATAGCGAGTGGATATTTGTAGGTATGATCAGGACATACGACAAAGGAAAGTAATTGAAGCTGCTCAATTTGCGGTGTGATTGTTAACATTTTGAAAATAGGACGTGCGTGTGTGCGTGCGTGCGTGTGTGTGTGTGTGTGTGTGTGTGTTTTGTAAATCTAAAACGGGCACACAATGTGTTCTATACTATATCAGACAAGCAGGATTTGAAAATCACAATCACAAGACTCATTCTCCAAATAAGTGTTAGAGTAAAAAAGATTCCTTCCTTTCTGAAAGCAGGATTGGGAACACCCACAAAACGCTTCTACTTTTCTATAGTACTAATATCAGTCACATGATCAGTTTTTCACTTTTTTCTTTTTAATCTAAGCAACTTATTTTTGGTTAACAAATGTGCTCTTGGATCTTGAACATGAAAAATTTCAATTTCATTTTTTCATTTTACAAAATAGTTGTTCTTCCTGCATCCCAAAATGTTATGCAAATGTCTGTTCTTTATTTTAATAGAAACTGAAACTTCATTCTATTTGTAGGTTTAGGCATTTGTGATGCTTTCATGTGCACATATTGTTGGATACCCTTTTTTTTTTTTGGGCATCTCAGGCTTTTGCATATATATTGTGGTTGTTGACAAGAGACTCTTTTATAGGCTGTTAAAGAGCAATTGATTGGAGTTAATAATTGCTTTTTATTTGTATTTATGACCATTTTAAAATCATCTTTTAATGTATAGTAATGATTATTGGGAGGAACTATATGATTCTAATTAACACAATTGTCTTTTGTTATGTTTGTATATCACTTGTTTCACGTTTCTGTGCAGTAGCATGTGTGGTTCCTGTCATCTTTGACATAAATTTACATACCCTTGCTGTTCTCAAACCTCATGCAAAGCCAGAAAAGACAAGTGCTAGCTTCAATATGTGTTCAGATTTCCATTTAATGTACATTTTTTGTCACATTCACTTAGATGCATATCTACATCCTGAAATATGTGTAGGTTCGCAGGCTGAGGATACAACAGAGAATTAAAAGTGCCGATCTTGGTATCATGGACGAAGAGCAAGAAAATGAATTTCCAAATTTTCCATCATTCATCCCATTCTTGCCTCCTTTGGTTAGTTTTTTTAGTTGTTCTTGTGTTCATAATGTGATTGCAAGTACCAGTAGTTTAGCTTTTGTTTAGTTTACACCAACCTATTGACTTCTTTCTCTCTTTATTTTATTGATTCTTACCGTATTAGATGCGGATTTTCTTTCTTTCCCTCTTTTGTCTCGTTGAAGATGCTGATCACATGGTGATTAATAATTGCAATCAATTCTTGTTTGCAGAGTGCAGCAAATTTGAAGGTGTATTATGCTACTTGCTTCTCTCTCATTGCTGGCATTATTATTTTTGGGGGCCTTCTAGCACCCACTGTAAGTTATTTATGCAGATCAACATGTAATTAATCAAAACACCTGTTTATCTACCAATAGATTAATTATAAGGATTTAGCAGGGAATAAATTACTTGAAGTTTGATAGGTGCGAAATGGCTTGTGCAAAAGTGCAAATTTAGAAAACCAACTAATGGTGGTAATAATATCAGGCCAAAGTTTTAACTACTCTCATTATGAGGAAGTCAGTCATGATTAGCTGGTTTTTGAGTCCAGTTGACACACTATATGACTGCCACCAAATATGCTCAAAGTATTTTTAGCATTTAATGATTAGCAAGCAATTGAAGAAAGATTCATGGATTGAGTAGCATTTGCTTATATTTTTCTTATTATTTGTTTTTCCTTTTTTGTATCTCAGCTGGAGCTTAAGCTGGGACTGGGGGGCACATCATATGCAGATTTTATCCGTAGTATGCATTTGCCAATGCAATTGAGGTATGCATGATATTTTGGCTTGTTGTCGATATCTTTGATTTAGAATTTTCTGAGTTAGATTTGCTTTTGTTGTTTATACGATTCAGTAGATACCATGTCTTCAATTTGCTTCTCACTTTTTTTTTAGCTGCCCGGTTATTTGGGAGAACAGCATATTAAGAATATTAACAGATAGATATTGTTCAAAGGAATGTTTCTGTTTCACGTATCATTTCCACAACTCCTGTAGCTTGCTTGCTGAATTTATATACAATCTTCCAATATTTTTTCATGATGGCTGTATATGTCATTTTTGAAGTGTTGTAGTTTCATATACTTATCAGTTTTTTTCTTTTCCGCAAAGTGCAGTCAGGTTGATCCTATAGTTGCATCATTCTCTGGAGGGGCAGTTGGGGTGATTTCAGCCTTGATGGTGGTTGAAGTAAACAATGTCAAACAGCAGGAGCATAAAAGATGCAAATACTGTCTTGGAACCGGTATATTCTTGAATCTGTCACCATTTACTGAGTTTTTTCATCCACATTTTTTTTCTAGGTTGTTAATATCTACTTAGAATATTGCATATCAACTATCTATGGTGGGCATGAAAAATGTTATAAGGTTTTATGTGGGCCAGTCAAAAATACATACGAAGTTAAGCCCGAAGCTGCCCATGGTCACCTCTCTGCTAGACTAGAGGCTGCAACTTTTTTACCGTCATTCAAGGTTCATTTTGTTACATAAAATGACTTAAAATTTATGCTCATGTTGACTAGATTGCTTGGAAGCAATCAGTTTTAGCAACATATATACAAATTGATTATGTTATGGAGAAAAGAAAATGGTAGTTATTGTGATTATTCTCATATTTGACCTGATAAATGCAGGATATCTTGCTTGCGCTCGGTGCTCAAGTACAGGATCAGTTGTTCTTATTGAACCAGTCTCGACAGTTAACAGTGGAGATCAACCTCTAATAGGACCAAAAACAGAAAGATGTTCAAACTGTTCAGGAGCCGGAAAGGTTGGATGCCTAGTGAACTGTATCAAATAAGGAATTCACATGCCAAATAATACTATTTATACTATACTTTGTTCAATTTATTTTATCAGTTTTGTGATAGTGCTATGATGCAAGTTTTGAAGCACAAATTCTGAGTTCAGTTTCTATGCCTTTTTTTTTTTCCTTCATATTTTGTAGGTGATGTGCCCTACATGCCTCTGCACAGGAATGGCAATGGCAAGTGAACATGATCCACGGATTGACCCCTTTGACTGAAGGTGTAACCTCCCTATCTCTTTCTCTTGAGAAAGTCTAGAATACATTGTAGGTACTGTGTTATCTATACAATTCAATCCAATAAAATTTTGACAGGTTTACTTTTTTTATTTTGAAAACACTAATCATGTTGCTGGTTACAATTTGTGCCATGTATACATGGCATAATATTATTGGATGATTGTACTGCTTCCGATGTATAGAAGACTTTCTCCTCTCTTTCTCACTTCTTGCCATAAACAATGATTTACTTGCCATGAATCATTGTTTCCTAAGACTAAATCTTCGTACATGCAAACAAAAAGAGTACCAGAGACACCCAAGTGACAATAAGATTGTATTATTTAAGGGATGATATTACAGTTTTGCACTTCAAATCAGAGTGTTTGAACATCTTGGAATAGATGATCAGCCTATTTGAGAATTCGGTTTGGTTGGAATAGATGGTTCCAATGGGATGTAAATACCCATTGTAGTTGTTTCTCTGTCTGTTCTTTTTGTTTTTCTGATTTTGCCTCCCCTTGCCATCTCTAGACTGGAGGATTAAATGATGCTTCTATATTGGTTCTGTGTAACATCCTTAAACAGATACATGAGATTCGTTTAAAATAAACTAAAATTCATCATTGTTTGCCAGAAAATAAAAGAAAAAGAATCTCAGTTTATGAAACTAACATTGCTGACGCCTTGAGCATATGTTATAATTAATTGTATACAAAATGCAATGTTAGACATGTCAAAAACAGGTGCAATTGAATATTAGCAATTTTACCAGAATGGGAAGCATGATGACAACGCTCTCTAATCACAGTGATTTGTACTGCTCAATCAACCGAGAAGCATGGAGGCGCGATGTAGGGGACTCCGTGCATCCCAAACTTCGTAGAAAAGCAATCTGTCATCCAAAGAAAACAATTCCGATTGTACCGTAAGTTTACTTGTTATCTACAATGAAATGCGGACAAAACAAAGTGTTCACGCTCATCAAAATTGGACAACAAAATGAGGGAAACGTTTGAAATTAAAGTACACGTTTTAACAAAATGCAGGACAATTAAATAAATGTATATTTGAAATTAAGGTATTGTAATTTTATAATCACAACTATTAAAGAACGAAATTATCATATATTAAACATTAAAAAATAAATTAATTTTCTCGTATACTTTATTTAATTGTCATGCTTTTGAAATTAATAAAAATACAAAAATGCCAAACATAGCCTGCCTAAATATTGTGGGCTAAAGCTGAAGAGAAACTTCTTATAATACTAATGGCTCCCTAATAGCTTAGCTTACCTTCGGTATAAACCTCGTATGCATGGCAGCAAGAGGAGCACGAGTAAGGATAATCTAATGAGATTCCGAATCGAATATATACTTTGTGGATATTGAATGAGTCGATTAAGATCAAATAGTTGTTAAGAGGAGCAAAATTACATGGCACTAGAAAATAAAAGCAGATGCCGTCCAGCCTATACGCGAGAAACGTGGGTGCAAAAACAACATACAAAAACTTTACATCAGAAAAGAAACCAAATGAGATACACCAGGAACCAATAGTAAGGGATGGGTAGAGAGAGGCAAGCAGAGGAAATGGTATCCTGAGATAATTATTGAGGCAGATGAGATCACTGCTACTGGATTGTGGGATTTTGGCAAACAAACATGTAAAAAAAAAACAAGAGAATACCAAGATTTCCAATCATTCTAACTAAGATGTAGAACTGACTTATTTATTGACTTTTAGCTACCTGTTTAGAAGTTGGTGCTGAAGAACCCATCGACTTCTCAATTCTTAATTTCTGAAAATGCTCCTGGAGAAGAAAAACAATGAGAAGAAACATGAGCTGTTGCATTTGGAATCTGCTAGTTGTGCCAGAAGATCAGAGGCATTGACTCTTCCACTGTTCTATCTTTCATCAGAGAATTAATCAATGGATGCCAGAAGCCTGAATGAAAGTCTGCATGCACTAGCACGAGAACATGTACTAGATTTGACATATGATCAAACCATGCAGGGCATTCATCCAAGATTGCAAAAAGAAAACATGGACAGAAATGAGTTCCTCTGGATGGCAGAAGCCTGAATGAAAGTCTGCATGCACTAGCACGAGAACATGTACTAGATTTGACATATGATCAAACCATGCAGGGCATTCATCCAAGATTGCAAAAAGAAAACATGCGACAGAAATGAGTTCCTCTGGATTACTTTAGGATAATTTATACAAGCAGAAAGCTAAAAAAACCCAAGTGAATGCCTGACTGCTCCAACCTGGATGTATCTGTGCCAAAACAAAACCAGAGGGAACTGCCTCTCCTCAACTCTCTAATAATAAAAGAACCTAAATTTGGGAAAGAAAACCTTTGAGCTAGCACTGGGGAGCAGTGACTTCTGTGATGATATGTTCTGAAGCGGACTTAAAACCAAGCAGAACATTGCTATAGGAAAATGGAAAAACAAGAGCATGGATCTCTATTTTGAGCAAAGTATTTAAAAGCACCTGTTTCTCTCGCATCATATGAGCCCGTTTATCAGCAGGAATCTGTTCCCATCTTAAGACCTATAAAAAGGAAATTCCATATTGAGCAAAATCCACACTCATCTGTGTGTATAAATATATTATTTCATCTATTGAATGTCTCAAATCCAAGACAAAATTAATGTAGAGGACAGCCAGCCAACTCTGCTTACATATTCTGCATAGTAGAATGCTTCATCACAGCTCAAAGAAGACTTCAGAACACGCAGAACATCCTACAAATCATTTAGGAGTCATTTCACAAACTTGTGTAACAATGTACATGTAGTAGAGACATGAAAATCAACTAAGGTTTCTGGAAAAGTTCAAAGAACTCCATCAAAGATTTAGATTCATAACAAAGGCTAATTCTGAATAGCAATTCGTATATCAACTATTGCAAGAGAAAACTTCAATTAAAATGCCGTTTTTGAATATAAATAGACAAGTTGTATGACCTTATGTTTGTTTGTTTTCAGTCTTAGGCGTTCATCAATTACAAAATAAACCTGCAAACGTAGAAGGTCAAAACATTAATTAGTGGTCAAAAAAACCAGGCATCAATATTTCCAATAGGTAAAAAATGTGGCTGGTACTGGTCCTTTGTTAACAAAAGTAAGACTTAAAATAAGCATGAGCAACCATGTTTGTAATTATCTCTTCATCAATACAGCATAAGAGACCTTAAATAAAAGAGAGTGGCTAGAGATTGAGGTGCATCAGTACCGATGAAAGCAACTTGATTGTAAGGAGATGCAAGCTTACAGAGTTGTTCATATCTTTTAAGCATTTTAACTGTGTTGTTATGTACGATTTATATGAAGTCCAGTCCATAAATGCAATACGACCGAGTTTCACAAAAATATTCATGTATTTAGATTACTATGAAAGTTGGAGATTAGCTATGGTTGAAACCATAATATGCATTTTTATGAGAATATGCTAGTAAGAAGTAAATGATACAGACAATAACATTTTCCTCTGATGCCTATTTATTTAATTTTTCTCTCTGGCTTCTGATATACCAATCTACACAAAATTCTTAGGTGCTTGCTACTTGGTAGCAAACAAGATAAATGAAGAAAAATATGAATATAGGACAACTAGCACATACCTTGCTAGAAGCACAACTATATGCGTGATTTGACTGGAAAACAGATGATTGAAAAGTCTGTTCTTCAAGATTTCTGTTCTAAATTTTTCACAATTTTTTTTCTATTAGTGTGACTCTAGTTAAGCCCCTCACTGCTTCCAGAAAACAGTACTCCTACTTTCACAAGTAAGCTTTACCCCAACAATTAAATGTGGATCAGCTTTGAATGTGCATATATTTTACACACTTCTTGAAAACAAGTTTGTTGTGATAGATCCTGCCAGCACATGAATATCTAGGTATAATGCTTCATATGTGCACAGATAAACCTCTGAATAGAGCATAACGTGAGCAAGAGTAACCCCTAATTCAACCATTTGTAAACTAAAAATCATATACATCTCCACATCAAATTGCACCTGACTGAAACTTGATACTCCCTCTAGAACATGAAAAAGGGAAAAGTTCTAAATTCACAAAAAGATAACCTTGTTAAGCAATCTCTTAGGGTCCTGAAAGGCTGGCTTCTTGGCCCATTGATGGAACAAGTGGGAAACAATTGATCTTTCCTCCACACTGAATCTGTAAAACAGTGAAAACTCGAGTAAAAGCAGTGTGCCAATTACGCATTACTAGAATTGATAACTATATTATTCTACCCATCACAATTTAAGGCAAACCTTTTTAAAAAATTATTTCCATCACATGCCTCCACCAACTCCCTTGACTCTGTTGCAGCACTATCAACTTTAACATTGATTAGGTCATTTGACACCAAATCTGTCTCAGAAGGGTGTGCTTCTCCCGGTAGATCAACTGTAAATTGGGCAGTTTCGTCTAATATTTTCTGATGCTTTGTTTGATGATTTTTTACACTTAGTTCAGCCTACATATAGACAATGTCTGTCAGAATCAACGAGTGTTAGGGAAACAAAAGCTGAGCTTTATAATAAAAAAAAATCATAAAAAGAAAACCAGATGTAAGAAATCAAATAAATTTCAGTAGTGGCATAAGAATTCAATGTAACATCTTAAGGATAGCATTTCGCAACACAAAGAAAGAAAGGGATCTACTGTGCAAAATGGATGCTATATAGACATAAATTTAATATATGTTGCAGCATTAATGGATATTTCCAAGCATGTAGTATTTTTCTGCCCAAAATAGCCAGAAGAGAAGGCACAAAATTAAAATTACAGATAGGTCCTGTTGGATTGATACTAAATCAGCATATGTATATGATCGAGTATATTATTCCAAGCAGATCATTAAATGCTATTTACATGAGATTGACTGAGATTGATTCTGTTGACAAACTAGTGCATTCGAATTACAGTCACTTCTATCAGTTCAAATGACAAAATTTGAACCATTTTCATATCTTTAATCTTTCCGTGTAAAGAGGATCAAAGTTTATCCAAATTTGAAGTTGGAAATTTAAACTCATACTTGAACAACAGGATGACACTTTATGAAATGTCTTATGTCCCATGTTTAAAAATCGAGCACATAGCTGCTAAAAATGAACTAACAACAGCAAAGGCCTGAGCCAAAAATAATACAATCTTCGTGATTCTATTCATAACTTGGATAACACACCTGAACCTCTTGAAGATGATGTGGAATTTCTTTGAGAAATCGCGATGGTTGAAGCAGCTGAAAGAAATACAGTGTTATGTGACAGTAACAAGAATAAGCAAAACAGCAAAAAAGTTGTGAATAATTCAAACCTGCCAATTGGAATCCATCATAACATATAGAATGAAAAGTTTTTTCCGAGCACGAGTCATTGCCACATATAACAAACGTCGTTCCTCCTAAAATATTTCAAATGAGAATTAGTAAAGTACTACACTGAAAACAATTTACACTACACAAAGAACCATATTAACCATGATCCACAGAGATTAAAAAATACCTCAACCGAGGTCCCATTGTCATTTGCAGCACCATTAAATTCGTGTAACAATGGAATTTCTGATTCATTTGCCTGCACCCAATTTTTCAAGGAAACAGAAACATATATTTTCAACTTGAAGTGATGAAATTAATATTTAAGTTGAATGAGCAGTACCAAGAACCAAAATAGAAAAACATAATCAACTAGCAATTCCAAGAAAAACTAAAATTCCAAGCATTAAAGCAAGGCAGTGTAACAACCAGTGAAACAAAATATTTCATGTATATAGAATCAGTGAAAAATCACAAAATATTTCTGTCCTACACCGTTGAGGCTTTGTTAAGCGCAGTATTTTAATAACAAAATTGACTCTAATCTTATTAATTAAGCTATGTCAAGATGTTACATCATTACACATGCCCAATGCGAAAAGCACAACTTCAGCTATATAAGAAATGAATATACAACATGAAGGGTCACCTGAAGAACTCGATAAATATAATTTAAAACACGAGAACTTAGTTTTAATAAGTTCATTCACACAAGTTGAGGAGGAATGGCAATAAGAAATGGCATATCAATTCTAAAAAGAATAACATAATGTTTCAATGAGAAGAACAATTCTAGCTAGTTGCTTTACAGGTTATGGGAACCAAACCTAGTTAATAAACATAAGCAAGTACCTTCACTATGAAAACAATGTCCCATTCTAAGCCTTTTGACTGCACAAGAAAGAAGGAGATAAATTGAAAGTTGAGCTGAATTACATTTGATATCCCACTAGGAAATGCCAGGGCAGTCCTTTGGAATGTAAGAGAGTATGTTTAAGAGGAACATACCTGATGAATGGTAGTCAAGGTAACAGAATTTTTGTTATCGTGTCTTCGAGTACGGAAATTTTCTCTCTCCCGCTCCAATACGTAGTCAATAAAAGCTTTAAGTATGCTAATACAGCCTCTTACATTTTCATCCACATTTTCCTTCTCTTTCGTTGCCGCAAATTGTGTCGATAAAAAACCAGAGACATCGTCTAGTAGGTATTGAAGGACCTGCAGCGTGGAATAGCCAAATCCCAACACGTATATCAAACTCTCAACATAACTACGCAATGCATTCACCAAGACGGGGATTTATAATTCAGTGTTTCATTTTATTTTATAAGAAGCATTTATTAGTCAATTTGTATGACATAAAAATTGTTAGTCTTGAAATACCTAGGGAACAATATTGTCTCTTGAAACATTATTGGTAACGTAAAAACGTAAATACTTAATTTGATTGTTGAACTTAGATAATGACTACTCATATAACAGTTGAGGAGGCAACAACCAGATTGAGACAAGATCCCATGTTTGAAAGAAAATCAATGGGTAGGTGTTCAACAATCTGAAAGGTAAATAAAAATTTAGTATAGGCACTCTAACAGAGCAATGCAACTAAAACAATTAAATTTTACTATTCAGTTGGATAAAATTTAGCAGTTTCCAACAATCCGGACCTATGCCCCTAATCAAAATAGAGGGATTAAAGAAGTATACGGATGATAAATAGGTGATAAACTTTCAAGTAATTGTGGCCTAAGTTCGCATCAGCTTGAGAGCTCTGAACTTACAGATCTGAGATCATTGTCTTCATTGAGCAATTTCCCTCCGTCAAAATCAACAACTGCCCGTTGCTCGAGAAGGTATTTCTAAAAGTGAAATAAATAGGGATATATATAATAAGCATATAAAAAAATTTTTGACCAAACAATTAGATGCAAACAGATTCTTATAGTTCAAATACAGAAAATCCCTATTAGGAAGAACACTATTATGTCTCAAAAACATTGGGGCTGACCAGAAATAAAGAATATGGAACAATTTGATTAACATGCAATGCTGATGACCCTGCAGGATACAAGTTCTAAAAAGAGTCATTTGCATCAACTATGAATCTATTTATAAAATAGGTGCAAAACCAGAAACATGATAATAGCTTTTAACAGGATGGAAAATGGGCACATGCAGTACTCTTGAAGTAACAATTATACTAAAACAGTTGTCTACTTAAAAATTGGTGAAAGAGAAGACAAACCTGAGGTATGATTTTAGCCGCAGAAGTTATGACAGCTGAAATTGATTGTTCCTGACAAGCATTAATGAGTGAGATGAATTTCCCTGGAAATTGAAGCTTAACGGGATATGTTAATTTTAACTGGAAAAAAGAAGTTAGCAGCTAATCATGACCCTAATGAAATAGCTGTACACAAAACTGGTTGCAAGAGACTGTGCCAGCTCAATTCGAATATCTAAACCACATTTACATCACGAATAATCACAAATTGCGGTTTAAATGCCTTTTTCCTCATTGCAGATTCTTTCTTATCAACGTAATATAATAGGGATTTAAAAAAAAGTGAATAACCTGCTGCTAAAAGAGACATGGTCAGTAATGAACAACATAACCAACATACTTACCCGATGCACAAGTTTCGATATCATCTCTATTGTTAACAGCACCTTATGTCCTTGAGTAAGTTGGCTCCTGCAATCATTAAATGGATCAGACATGGGTAATTTTCTACAGGACACATAATTAAAAAAACAGAAACATGAAATACCCCTCTTGTTATAATATTACCAATAGTGCTTAAACGAGCATGTGTTTACTTGTGAAATTTTGGAGTTAGAAATCTTTGATAAGTTAATTACATTAATACGCTAGAGACAAAAATGAGGAATGTTTAAAGAAAATAATATCCTAATTGGTGTCCTAATTATGAGTTGAGAAAATGTCACATTCACATATACTAAATAGCAGGCGAATAAGCCATGGCTTGTGTAAGCATTAGAAGTATTGCATTCAAGCAGAATCTGAAGTCAGAACTGCTGCAAATATCATGAAAAATAACTTTTCAGACCTCTAATAGTATTGGGATTAATTAGGCTTAATGTATGCTGTGAACCAAACAAAATACACAGTAGATTTGTACTTTTTTTATGAACGACTGATTAGAGAAAATTGGTAAACCACACCTCTTGAAGGTACCAGAAATCTTTGCACTAAAAATGTCACTGGCAGCAGAAATGAAGCTGCATTTTCTGATAGTCGAAATTTTGTCTATATGATCAATTACCTGCAAAAGCGTCATGGATGCCAAAGTCTTTGTAATGGGCTTATGTCTCTAAGTAAAGAATAACAAGGACTCGTGCAAAATAAATAATTAGAATAAAATTAAGTCAAGCAGTTACCCTCTTTTTTTCCTCTTTCTCAAAAGGAAGAAAAGCCTTGAAGACTCGACGATAAGGTTCATCATCACAACCAGGCAATGCTGTTCTAAGCATCGCAATAATGGCTCTAACAACCTATCGTCAGACAATATTTAGTGAACGTGCACCTTGATAAGATAGAGGAAACTTGCACCGGACACCAAAATGTAAAAAATAATGGAGAAAAGCACGAGTTTCAATAACTCAAAATAGCACATAATTAAGTTACAAAAATCATCAACCGTGTCACATGGAAAGTATAGACAGTTTGTACCAGTTCACCGATAGCTGAACAAATCATGATAAGCATGCATTGCCATTGATGACATTATTAATGACACTAATAGATCTTGAGCACAATCTTGCACACTCCAGCCTTACTCTTGCTCGCAATATGGATATCACATTTGCTAATGGCAATGAAGATGAGATGAAAAACCCCAATGGAACACATGCTAAAAGGAATCAACTAATAAGGATGTTGCAAAGGGCACTTTAGCAGTATGTCTGACCTTTTTTCTGTAGAAGGCCACACCATGGATATTAAATGGTATCTTCCTCTCACGGAAGGCTGTTTGGAATAACTTCCCCGATATCTGTGGCATGCAATGAAGCAATACTTTTTTAACAGAAACTTTATGATCTCCTCATGCATAATAGCAATGTGGAAAGTAAGGTTGACCTGCCGACGGTAGAGAATTGCTATCCTGTCATAGGAACATTTACTATCTGCACCATTAGAAGCAGTTTGTAGGATTTTGTCAATGACAAATGCACACTGTGCATCCTCATTGTGACATTCCTTGATTGTTATCTGTGTATTCAAGGCCCAGCAATGCAGAAACAAAGTTACCAACTCAAGTCAAGATGAGATATACAAAGCACATGACAATGCTAACATACCTTAGATCCATGGGAATTTTCAGTCAGAGCATTCTTTAGCTGGCATCTCTTCATATTATGTTGTATGAGTGAAGATGCAGCCTCGACAATACAGCGTGTGGACCTATAGTTCCTAGTAAGTCTGATCTGAATCATGAACATATATGTAAAATTTGAGACTCCAAACAAACCAAGATGTAGGTGACATATAGAAAAACTTCATTCTAGTAGAACTATTAGATTTCGAGAGTGTGCTACATGTTTCATAATTAAGTCAAAGAGAATGAAACGGCTAGTTACAAGAAGCCAGACCTCTTTATAGTTTGGAAAATCATTGCGAAAAGAATCAAAACCAGAAATGTCAGCTCCGTTGAAACTGAAAATGGACTGCAAAATAGTACGTCCTTCACCTTGTAAACTTAGAAAGCAATTTAATCTTTTTGAGCTATAAGCAACGAGAAAAGGCTTCAACTTCCCTAATATTTAGTCCACAACAAATTGTAGACACATACCTGATCATCATCACCAACAACAGTAATGCAGTTATGAGACGCAAGGATTCGCAGAAGATTGTATTGCATGGCACTTGTGTCCTGGAATTCATCTATTATGATGCCCTTCCATGAATCCTGGCATTCCTTGAACACTTAATGGGATAGAGTGTGGAATTGTCAACATGGAGTAATTTATATAGTACTATAAATAGATAGACTTTATCTAAGGTGATATGAACCTTCAGAATGCGTGGTGAGAAGTTTCACGGAACAGCTGATTAAGTCATGGTAGTCCAGAGCATTACAAGATCTTAATATGTTATTGTAGTTTTCAAGAATTGCAGCCTGATTCAGATCAATAGCTTAGATTTTCATGAATATTATAAAAAAAAATACTTAAAAGGCACTAGAAATAGCAATTTATCGAGCTTACTTCAATCTCATCACCCGTCTTAGAGAGCTCTGCGGGAGTTTTTCCAGAGGCTTTAGCCTGCAATGGAGTTAAAGCAAAGGAATAATTCCATATTCTACCAGTGAGATATGACAGAAAAAGAAATGTACATAGAGAAAACAGCTTATTATTCACATTTTGCTATTTCTAAAATGAGAAATCACTATCACAAATATAAATAACTTATCATAAATAAGTAAGCCACAGGCTTTCTATGGTAAATAAATTTTATTAAAGTCAATTCATAATAACACATTCTTAAAAAGCAATTCCTGGCAACTGGAAAACATTCATTTAGTCCATCTAGCAATTTCACTCCTCTCCTCATTGAGACCTATCTTGTTGTTGTCTCTGTATATGTCTTTTCTAGTATGCGGACTCAGTTTGAAATCCCATCTCAATTCTCAAATCTATGGTTTAGATTTCAGATCAACTCTAGTAAGCATGTATTTTTCAAAAAAAAAAACATAATTATTGGGCATCCATATTCACCATCGCAGAATATCACAATAGCTGCAAGTCAATTATTACCTGTACTTATCAGACGTCGAAAAAGTTTAAGTATGCCGGGTTATGTCAATCATCTTATGAAGCTTTTACATGCTTGCTTGATGCAATATTTCACTCATTTTCCAGATTGACCACTCTCACGTAAGGTTCTGTGCTCGCAAAACTTAAATGGTGACAAAGAAAATAATAACATGGCATTTGCCATGTGTCATGACAAGACTTGCACTCTTGTAGCCATGATGACCAGTTATGGTCAGCATATCAGTACTGATTCTCTTAGCAATAGGACTTTATCAACTTGATGGAAAGGCCTACGGAGGACCATTCCAGATATTAATCTCTAATCACTATGAAAGGACCTACATGTATGATGCAAGCATTAATAAATAATTTAGTAATAGTTGAAGAGAGGCAAGAGTCAACTTGTTATGTGTAACCGTATGTAAAAGAAGTCAGAAAAAAGAGCAAGAGTAGTGAGGCATCCCAGAAAATATTAAAGACAGTTGTAATCTATTACTATAAAAGGAGACAACATGCAGTGAATAAAATCAGAGTTTTACAGTGTACAATATCTGTGTTTTTCCAGAATTTGCTAAAACTACTGTTCTAAGGGGTTTTCAAATTTACTACTTATGAAATCTTGGCTCCTACAATGTTTAGAGTAAAATTATCTCTAAAATTTTAGATACAATAAACTGTACCAGTTTTCTGTTCACATGAATGTAGTCTCGTCTCCTCCCAAAATGCGCATTAATTTACCTAGATGTGTGTACTTTCATGGTGAGAATTATTACTTGAACCAAAAAAGCCCAGTCAGGTTGTTCCATTCACTGCATACAATAATTTAGACCCACAAGGTTAATAAGTAACCAACCTGAGTCACAAACTTCTGCCATTTCTTTGACTTGTCCTTAAAATATTCTGCAGACTTCAGATCATTAGAATCTTCACCAGATTTGCAGGCATTATGATTTTGTCTACTCTTTTCGTTTTCCAATAATCGCACCGCCTCAATGATTGCTCTCCTCTGCTGCCCATGTCCATATATTAAGAACTCTGATGTGCGTTCTATCCTATATCATGAGTGGCCAAAAAATGTTTACAAAAGAGTTGTATAATTAAGTAAACATAGCAATTACAAAAAAAAAAAAAAAGGTAAATTCTCATTGAAGGGATAGAACCAAGGCAATGATAGCCAGAGAGAAAAGCTATGATGAATGAAGACGGGAACTGGAAGATATACAGAAGCAACATATACAAGAGAGGGATCTATGTACTACATGGTAAAGAATAACCGATAGCAGTTGCGTCTAAAGCTTCACTAAGTTGTGTATAAATATTTCACCAATGTGAGAAGGAAGTGTTATTAATGCAAGAAGAACCGCTGCATCTATAATGATCTCAAGTAGAAGCCAACAAATACAGCAAACCATCTTAGGCCTAAGCCTACGCCTTAGTCAAGCTCAAAGACAACATATACCACCTTAATAAGAAAAAAACTATTATATGCTCTCGGAAGGAGCATACTTCTCTGCATGTGAACGACAAAGTTGCAAAGAAAACGAATGGAATGTGATGATTGTAAGTTCTTTAGCTGCTGCCTTTCCAGCTATGGATCCAACGCGATCTCTCATCTCAGAAGCTGCTGCAGTAGTGAAAGTCATAGCCAAAATGTTTGATGGATTTATACCCTATACACAATTTGGGAATAAAAAGAACAGTGAAGAAGTAGAAAAGTACACTTTCAAAGAGATGTGAACACTAAAACAATGTGCTTCATATACGAGACAATATATGAGATATTCACGCAATCACAGGGAGAACATGCAAGGAGGGATACCGAGGTTTCTATATTTAGTTTAATTAGAAAAACAGCAAGTAAATAGTGAAGAGATCACTGTAAGCAAAACATTGATAATACCTGATTAAGCAGAAACAGAATTCGTCCAACCATTGTAGAAGTCTAACATGAAAAGCAGAAAATTCAGATTTAATCATGAGAGAGAGAAAATTAAATGAAATGCAATTCAATGACAAAAATTCAAGAAAAACATTGATGCGAAAGAGAGAATGAAGGTACGAGAGAGAGACCTTTCCGCTTCCTGGACCTGCAACAATCAGTAAAGGAGTTGAAATATCACTACAAGCTGCTTCTCGTTGCTTATCATTCAGAGATTGCAAGTATTTTT
Organism: Swietenia macrophylla; assembly: GCA_032401905.1. NCBI lineage: Eukaryota > Viridiplantae > Streptophyta > Magnoliopsida > Sapindales > Meliaceae > Swietenia > Swietenia macrophylla. Next base: position 12,189,754 of record CP135579.1, on the reverse strand, counting down.
TGTATTCCTCGGGCATGCTCCCTGTCTGTATGGTCTGAAAGGTATCCATAACCCCTGCAACAGACTTGATATCATCACCCATGTCCAACTCACCATCCATTCTTATATTGTCATTGGCAGTGACAGACTCTGAACCAGAGTTAAAATAAATACTGCTGCTATCATTCTGCTGATTTTCCTCATAAAAACAGCCATTTTGACCATCCATTTCTTCTTTTGCAGCAGATTTCTCACATATAGCATCAATTTCTAGGAAAACTGATTCATCAAAATCATCATCTAAAATGCTAGGCATCGAAAAAGATTGACTGGCATCACAAGATTCTGGCTGTTTTATTTGAGTCAGAAAAGGATATGATAAATTCATAGGAACGCCATTTGTCCTGGCACTTGGTGAATCATTGAGTACACGTGAAACGGTGCTAAATCCAACATTGACTGACTCGACACCATTGAGAGAATGCAGAGACGGTGTGTTAATTATCTCTGCAAGAGGAACCCGTTTAATGCTAGTAGCCGAACCAGGAGATTCAATTCCAGTTGAATCCCAAGTTCTGAAATTAAAAACAATCCGATCATTAACACTTGATCTTTATTTCTTTGTACTTCACAGCTAATGAACAAGAGACAAGCGGGAAGAAACAAAACATCTGATGAATCTTCTGCTCCGTTGATTGAATCAAAAATGCAAAAATAAAATAAAAAATTATGGGACATAAAACAATAATGAATCATAAATTTTCTAATCCATCTGCTTCCATTCATAATTTTGAATCTTCTCTTAACGGTTTCAGAGAGAGGTGGAGAGAGAAATGCTCTTCCAGGTAGCAGAAAAATAAAGTGTTGAATCAATAGGTTTCTTATTATCAAATTTAGCACCAAAGATAAAGGATATGTGGTATTGAATTATAAGCTTTCAGTTAATTTTGGCTAAGAAGATTTAAAAAAGGGATAAATGATAATTGATTTGTTTGGTAGTTCAGAAATATGAAGAAGAACAATTAGAAATTGAAAATTCAAAATACTAGAGTTTTATTCAGTTTACTTTTAACCCCCAAGAAAAACAAAATCCTCCGGTCACCTAAATCGAATTCGCTGTAAATTAATATAAAACGTTGAACTCAGTTCAATTTTCCTCTTCATGAGAGAAAGAGAAAAGAAAATATTAAGATGCACTCACTTATTAGGAAAGTGACGGCAAAAATCGACGGTTTCGCGGGGCCGTTTACGATCAAGAAAGGGCTTTGCAGCTCTGAAATTCTGAGAAATCCGAGACCTGTTAGCTTCCGTGATTTCTTCGCTGGAAACACGAGGCAATACATAAACGTTTTGCTTTGACATTTTTTTGCTTTGTTTCTGGTGCGAAGTTTGAAGCAGATATTGTTTCCTGAGGAAGGAAACCTAGACGTTGGTAAAATTAGTGGAAAGGGGAAAGTTCAAATGGATGGAAGAAGTGTTTCCCTCCTATTTGTAATTCAAATAATGGGCCTTGAGTTATAGGCCTAACGAGTGATTTTTTTTAATATTGGACTCCATTAGGGATTCGAGAGCCCATTAGCTTGAAACCTTTCATTTCTTTTTATTTCAGATTTTGAAAATAAAATTATATTTAATTTTCCAATTAGTTTTTTAAAAATTTTATTTAAGATAATAAAATGATTAATTAACATCTGTGCGCTAATCTATCTCTTGCGTCCGCTACGATTTCAGAAGCTAGACTAGATCGTTCGTTTTCATACATATGGATCTAGTGTGGCGCGCGAGAGGGTAAAATGGAAGACCTGAGAGCCTCGTACGGGGACACGTCTTCGGACTCAGACTCGGAACGGGATAACTCAACAACTACTACAAGCAACAGGGCCATCGACTCAAATTCGCAATCGGAGACGACCCATTTGCCTTTGCCCCCGCCTCCACTCTCTCTCGTCAATCCTCCCAATTCCCTCGGTATGTAGTGATTTTTTTCAACCGTTGGGGGCGTTGCGATTCGCTTTCTATGCTCACTATCTTCGCAGCGGTCAGCCTAGTAGAGTCAGTAGCTTTCCCCATGTCGAAGGAAATTATGCTTTACACGTTTATATCCCAGGTGCTTCTACTTCTCTTTCATTATCATCTGTTCTAAAATGCTTTCATGTGTGAGACTGACGAAAGTGTTTTTTCTAGTTTATATACCATCTGGTTCCGAAGAAAGAGCTGGGTCAGCTCTTGAAGAAGGTCTCATCTGTTGTGCCGGGTCTTCATGTTGTTGATGCCGATGTTCCATTTAGTAGTCCGTACAAAGATGATTCTTTGCTCGGGCAAGTTGCATTAGGAAGGGAACTTCACATAAGTTTGGGGAGAACTGTTCCAATTCGAGTGCACCAAATTGACTATTGTGGCAATGCTTCGTCAGAAGCTCCAGTCGCAGAGACTGAGAATTGCAGTCTGTAGCAGAATCATTTTGGTTCAGTTTGTGTTATGACAATGTTTTGAATACATTCTTTTGTTGCAAACAGGTTTTGGATTGATTTTAGTAAGTGGGAGGTTTTCCTTAAAGATGATTTTACACGCACATTTCTCTCCATAGAAGTCATTGCAGGAGGATTACTTGAGGTATGCTGTATACTTTTCTAATTTAAGTTAGTCTTTTATTTATTTATTCATTTATTTTAATGAGGAATACCCATCCTGCTTTATATTAGGTCTTTGTAAACCCTGGATGCAAGCAATCAACTCTGGCAGAATGATTACTTTTTGTTGTGATAGATGCACAGCTTTCAAATGGTTTCATTTTCTTGGCCATTGCTCATTCTTTAATGCTATTGCGATATTTGTTTGGTTTTGAACAATTTCAGATAACTAAGCAAATTCAAGTGGTGAACGAGATTTACAAGCTTCATAATCTTCCTGAGTTTTATAAGGTTTGGTTATCACCATAACCATTGCTTTTTTGCTATGTATTTCTTATACTTTCTTGAGCATTCACCGTATGTTATGCCTCATATGCTATAGCAAATACGAACACAGGATCCACGCCCTCATATTTCTTCGGCTTGGGCATTGGGAGACATGAGCAGTTCCCTGAAGACGGTGATTGAAAAAGAAACAAAGAGATTAAATGCCGGGGGTTCGGTACAAAAATGTTCTTTTTCTACTAAATTCAGCGGCATTCACTGTAAGATTGGTAACAAAACCTATAAAATATGTATGTTTTCAGATGAATGAGAAAGCTCATAACTTATGTCAAGTTACAGAGCCGTATTGTATTTATTGGACCTATTAATTTTCACTATAATTTTATGATTGAGTTTGTTGGCTGTGCTATTAGCATCGATCAACTTCATAACAAGACTCTCACCCAGTGTATTTGCATTTTCTAAGTTGGGAAGGAAAGAGCGGTTATCATCATTTTTAAAGGGAGCATTTGTGTAAGAAAGAGTACGTAAAATGCATATTCTGTCACAAAATGAAAATCAAATTCTGAAAGATTTATGATTTATATTGGTTACTTTTGGGGCCTTTTGATCCCAGCAGCCCTCGTCTGCTGAATGTTTTTCAAAGGAAACCTGTTCTTTGCTTGTGTTTCCACTTACATTACCATTTTTTAATGTTCTGTTAGAGATTAGATCTATGTTGTTAGTTTGCTTGGCTTAGGGTAGGATTTGTGAGTCTAAAACCACTTTAAATTTTTTAGCACTTCATGCATTCGTGCCTTTATACATCCTTTGACTAATTAATTCAATATTCGTGTGTCTATTTTGTGGTGTTGAAAATTTCTCTCTTTTTCTATTTCTTTGTTGCTGTTGCCCAAAAAGTAGGAGGCTTCCTTCCTTCAACTCGCATATGTACTTTTATACCTCTTAATGGGTTCAACCCCTACAAGTAGGAGGCTTGCGCTTGGGCCATCCCTTTTTATTGGGCTTGCCTAACCCAGCTTGCTTGTCGTAAGATCTGATCTCAGTGTCACCGTAAGAATATCAGACCGCCAACCCTTCCAAGGTCCCATCTGAGTAGCCATGGAGCGGGTAGCAAACCGACAATACTGTCAGATTGTGCTACAGACTGTTAAAGCTTAATGTATTTTTTTGGGTGGGCCGCGTTCTGAGCCCTATAATCTGGCGTACTTCATGTTGCTTTTATGCACTGATATCGATGCATGATTACGATATTGCAATTAGAAACCCAACCGGCTCGTGGGTTTTTTTCTTTTGTTTTTTTTTTTTTTGTCTAACCAATTTAATTGACTTTTAATTTGTTTGTATTTGTATTCAATAAACGAGTTTTATTTTTTAACACTGTTCTTTATAACAAAATTTTATAAAGAACAAAATTTAAAACAAAATTTTATATTATTTTAGTGTAGTCCACGCATCTACACTCAAATTAACTGACGACACACATACAAATTTGTACAATTTTAACAAAAATTTTAGAACAACATCTAAATTCATACCCTAAGTACAAGTAAACATAATGTATTTAGCATTGAGATTAATTGCATAATTTTGAGAAAGATAAAGATACTTTATTGTATGGATTTTTATTTAAATTTAAATTGTGTTTTATTGTTAATTGCTAATAAAAACAGAAAAAAATTCATATTTCAGCATAATTATTGTATATATATATATATATATATAGCCTATGATATTTTAAAACTTAAGGAGCTCGAGTGAGAGTGAGCGAGAGATTGATTTCTTGATGTTATAAATATTATTAAATATTAAAAATATATATTTTTGTAACGTAATGCAAGAGAAAATCTTATTAAAAAAACTATTTTAAAATGTTGCGTTGGGCTTTTAAGAATCATTTAACAAATATTATTTAAAAATAATAAACTCTTTTAATTAAATATATATTTTAAAAAAATTAAATTTTTAAGCTTGTATTTTATATTATATTAATAAAATAATAATAATAATACAATATATCATGACTCGTGGCATGAATCTATGATGAGGTGATATTCTCTCCTAATTTTAAAATATTTTAATCTTTTTAAAACACCTTTGATATTATTAAAATCACTTGTAAAAACAATTACACCGCAGCCGCAAGACAATTGACCATTTCCTTAATCTCCTTGTTATGCTATTGTCATTAAAGAAACACATAAATGGTTATCCACAGGTAACACTTTTTGAACAACTTTGGTATTATTTATATTTTTTAATTTAATTAATCTGTTAGTTAATGTCTTGTTAATTTTAGTGGGTAGGGGTGTAAATAATAAATATGTTATCCGCAAGTACCGAATTTCCGATTAATTCGAGCACACGTGGTTGGACATGGATAGATCACTGTTAGCGACGTCGTTCTCAGCTTTGTTTAATTTACACATGGAAAAAGGCGTTTTAGCATTAAATCTGGCGGGCCCCTAAAACGACGTCATTGAGACGGTACACCATCGACTCTCTTCTGTCAACTGTCAAACCCTTAGTTATTTTGTCATGAATTTAAAAATATTTGATGATCATAATACAAATAATTTAAGATTTAGCATTCCTACCTCTAATTTACAGTTAGAAATGCGATTAGTAACGGTTAAGCCTGCGAGGTAAAGGTTGATAAATATTAACTATATAATAAAATTAAATATTTTAATCATAATACTTTTAAAATTAAGGTGATAAATTACAATTATAACTAGATTCTTTAAAAATATTTTTAAAAAATATATAAATTATGCATTTATATATGATTTTTTATAATAATATATTTCTTAAAATAAAAAAATCAATAATATTTATCATGATATTTTACATATATATATATATTCTTTTTTTATTTGTTACTTTAAACTAAAATTTACAACAAAATCACGACGTTTAAAGTCATAATCTTTGTAATAAATTTATGAAGTGCTTTTTTAATTTTGAAAATTGAACACTTGTGATATATTAAACATTTTGAAAATTGAAAAGTGTGATATATTAAACGAAATATAATTTAAAATTTATTAAAAAATTAATAAATCACAAATATTAGTTGGTATATAAGATCCCGTGTATTATAATCATTTATATTATAAAATTGAAAATATGATTTTACACATGATATTACATGACTAACAAATTAACAACATTACACCATCAACATTAGTTGTTGAGTATTTTGTGTAAGAAGTTTTATAGTAAATTCACTTGAGAATGCATCATAGAAACTTGTTTAATTAATCTTAATTAGTAGTCATGTTTTAAATTTAAAACATCAAATGCAATAATTGTAATAATAATAATAATATATTTTATTTTTATTATTTTACATTCCAAAACTATACTGTGTATTACAACATGCTAGGAATATTATAGCATATTTTACTATTATTAGGCTATATTCCATATTCTTATTCCATATTATTTACGAAATATGCTCGAAATATATTCCACTCTATTTCATTACACTGATATTCACTTATTCATTTTTTTCACGCCCCAAATTTCATGTGCCGCATATATAAATACAAAATTAAAAATAAATCGATCTATTAATTTTTTATTTTTACAATAAAATATTAAACTTTTTAAATTACCATAAATGGGTATTTAATTAGTGAAATATAATTTAATTTTGTGGATATACATCTTAAATTGTATCTATATTTTTTTATTTTTATTTCACATCGCTCTATAAGTGAAAATAGAAAATGAAGGGTTAATGTTTCTTTAACCTTAGGCAAATTAAATTTAACATGTATATTTACTGCTTCAATAAAGTATTACAAAAAGTATTGCCTTCTTGTACCTTTTTTTTTTTTTAATTTTTATGACGTAAATCATTCATTTTTTTTCCAAATTGCGGTATGATGTACGCATATTCCACGTATATATTCAATGGTTGCTTTTTCTTTTCAGCGAGTATCTTATTTTGGTACACGCGAGAGTAACCTTCGCTGAAACGCCGTAACGTTTAGTTGGCAAACCCAAACTCTATAAAGCTAGCTAGCATTCAATGACTCCTCCGTCTATTACCAACCCGTATCATCCTCTCTCTAGAATTTTCGTTTAGTTTGTTGTTTTCTCTCTCTCCAAAATCTGCATCCTGCATCCTGCATCTGATTCCTTGTAAAATTACCATTAAGTCCCCAGATTAACTTCGAATTCTCCATCTGAAACCCTGTATTCGATTTAAGGGCTGAGCGGTGGCTGGTGACCGTTGATTTGGTGACTTTGCGATAATCGGAAAAAGTAATTCTGCATGAGCTGGTTGGGAAAGCTGGGTTTCTATTTCCTGTCCTCGAATTCGAACCATTTCATCACGTGTCTGTTGATTTTTATTCTTCATTATTCGCCTCAATTACCTCCATCTTTATTTAATTTTGAAAAGAAAGCAACAGAGCCATTATTATTATTATCAAAATTTCCGTCATCGATTTTAATTTATTTTTATAATTCAAAAAATAGTAGTAGTAATCGTCAAGTATCATCGCTTCATGGATTCTACAGACAAAAGTAATCGCCCACTGCGCAGAGGTTCGTTTTCTCTCTTTCTTCATTCGCGTCGGTGGATTTTATTATTTTTTATTTTATTTCGTCATGGTAGGATTATGTTATTTGAATGTGCGTGGCGCATTTTGATAAGCTGGAAATTGTGATATATATATATATATATATATCGTAATGTAATGGTAATTGTTTGTTTGGCTCTGTAGCTCTGTGCTACTCAAATGCGGAGGGGAAGGAGGCGAGGTCGCCGTCTGTGATCGTGATTGGCGGTGGGATGGCTGGAGTTGCGGCTGCTCGTACTCTTCACGATGCATCGTTCAAGGTCTTAAAAACTATTATTTTTTTAATAGGTTATTCTTTTCTATAACATTTTTCTAATAGAAGAATTATGTTTATAGAAGATTGTTGTAAAAGAGTTGCGTAAATCATCGTGGTTCACTTATTTATTTGTTTTCGATGGAATTTAGTGTATCCATACTTTGAAAGCCAAGGGGTGAGTTTAATAGTATGACCCTCTTTTCCAAATAGGAGATGAGAGGTTCATATTCTTAGCATTTTCTTACCAGTAAAATGTTGTAGGCTCTTACTTGGGTTACAGGACCCACTCATATTTTCTCTGACATCCAGTGCTTCATCCCCGTCAGTTCTTCTACACCTCACCTCAATGCCAAATGAAGCCTAAATATGGTTGTTGCTTCCGGTAGTGGTTTCTGGTTTCAAACCAGATGCAAATGAGGATTTTGAGTGGTGAAAAAGAGAAAATGTTCCGAGGGGCTCATCTGCTCATGTTTTATTTTGCTGCTTGTTGGTGCTTTTATGCTAGAAGTCTCTGTCAAAGAGGTTGTTGACGGGTGATGATTGTTGTCATTTGACAAGTAGTGAAAAGAAATTGGTAACATTTGCATGCCAAAAGGAGCTGAATTTTTTGTAGTGCAGGCAGCAGGCATGACCAGAATACTATTAAGCAATTCTGCTTATAGCTTCTTTATTTTTTTTTGTAAGCAATAGAGTTTTTTATTGAAGAAAATAAAAAAAAAGAGAGAACTGGGATTGAAAGAGGATTGATGGTCTGTCGTTGCGATTTGTCTGACTTGGTGTTAGTGGGAAATTAGGAGTAAGACTGGTTTCAAAAGCAATTCATTTGTTCTTACGACTTTAAACTCCTCTGCATACAATTTGAGGGCTGTAAACTCTTTACTTGCATATTAATTTAATCGAAGTATGCTTTACCATTATCCATCAAAATCCCCTTCCGTGTGATCTTCTTCACCATGCTTGTGCCAAGGGCGGACATTCTAAGTAGTCAAATATTCTCAAAAGTTAGTGTGATGCAGTTTTTCTTGTTCTCTTTGATTTTGTTACTTAATAATTAAATTGATGCAGTTTTTCATGTTCAGGTGGTCCTTTTGGAATCTAGGGATAGACTTGGTGGTCGAGTTCACACTGATTATTCATTTGGTTTTCCAGTTGACCTTGGTGCATCATGGTAATTTCATCACCTTATGATTTCTTGAGAAATGTGAATGCCTTTTGTTTACTAGTATTGCAAATTTTCATCACAAATATTTATGTTTCAGGTTGCACGGAGTCTGCCAAGACAATCCTTTGGCACCATTGATCAGCAGACTAGGGTTACCTTTGTATCGTACCAGTGGTGATGATTCTGTCTTGTATGACCATGATTTAGAAAGGTGAAAATATGCCAAATTTGTTTCTTTATGTGCCTGGTATATTGATTTTGTTCATCTTATGCATCAATCCTAGTTGCTGCCAATGCAAAATTTGCAGTCAAGCATGAAAAGCATCATAATTATTATCTATTTGATCTTTGTATGTTAGAGAATGATGATCATTAACGAGAAATTGGATTCATTCATAAAATTGCTCGGTTCTTCTTTGAATCCAGGAAAAGTCTTGAAGGTAGTGAATGTTTTTGGGTTGATTGAGGGACGGGATTAAATCCTCTTGAAGTCCCATAGTCCCATACTTGTGATATCATATTCCATGAGGTTCTTGACTATCTAGGTTTTGTGGTAAAAAATGATCTTAGTTTTTTAAGTGGTGCACATATTGGGAGATATTTGGGTTACTCGGTAAAAAAGACAAAGGAACTTTGGTTTTGCTTTGGATGCTACTCATTATTGCTGGGAGGTTACATTTAATAAGTTATAATTGAATAGATGTATAAGAGCAAACATTTTTTATGATAAAAAGTTTGTTTGGATTGGCCTCCAAACATGAATTGATGGATCGTTTTTGTTTAATTAGTTCATCAACCCAAAACGAATATAATCACATAGAAACAATTTAGGGTTTTATACCTAAATAGCCAATTTTTAAAGCCCATTTGTAATTTTGTCCAGGTCACAATCTTTTCATAAATTTAGCTAAGCAATTAGCTTTTGGATGAGTTTGCTGTTGAGACAAAAAGTTTGTTTTATTTGTCACTTGTTTATTTAACCAAAACAAAGAAGAAGAAAATCAAGAGAAAGAAAGAAAAGAGAGGAAAGAAGAGAAAATACATTGCAAATTTGAATTTTGGATCAGGCTCGTCGATTTCTTAAACATAAACTTTGATTATGCTAGATATAATTGGTTTAAACAAAGATGAATTAAAATGTCAAATCTTGGTGTGTTTTAATTGAAAAGTATTGTATTCATTACAATTGATTTCTGTTGATGTTTGAGTAAAAAATATTAGCAAAATAGTATAGATATGTTGAATTTTTGACAAATGCGCAAGAAATCTGCAAACCTTAACAAATACATTTCTGGTTCTCTGTAATTTTTACTCACAATTTCATAATCGTTAAGAGATTTCAGTGTATTTAAAAATTCCCCTGATTTGAACTTGTTTGGCTAGTCCCTCAAATAATTCATCAAGGGATTTTAGTGTACTTAGAAATTTTCTAGATGAACTTATCTAGCATGTCACTCGATGAATTCGTTAAGTGACTTTTTCATAAATACTAAAATCTCTTAATGAATTTATGGAGGGACGTGTCAGACAAGTTCATCGAGAGATTTTTCAAATATATTGAAATCTCTCGACAATTATGAAATCGTTGAGTAAAAATTGTCGAGACTTAGGAATGTGTTAGATTTTGTTAAAGTTTACAAATTTGTTATGCATTATCTAGAAAAACCGACACATTTGCACTATTTTGTTAATATTTTTTTCCCTAACAACAATGAAAATCTATTGTCATGAACATAGTATTTTTCAATGGAACCACACCAAAATTTGACATTGTAACTATCTTTACTCAAACCAATTGCATGAGACATGATCAAAGTTTATGTTTAAAAGATCGATGAGCTTGATTTAAGATTCGGATTTGTAATGTCTTTTCTCTTCTTCTCTCTCGTTTCTTTCTTTCTCTTATTCTTTTTCTTTTTCTCTATCATACGAACAAGTAACAAATAAAATAAACTATTTGTTACTAGGGCAAAATCGTCCGAATGTTGGTTATTTAACTAAAATTATGAGAAGACTTTGGGTTAGGCTAAAATTATGAATGGACTTTAAAAATTAGTTATTTAGGTATAAAACCTAACAATCTATTTTAAACTGATTCATCTATTTGGTTTGGTTTGCTTTATCGGTTAAATTAGGTTGCTCGTACCTTCACTGAAGGTAGCTGGATAAAGAAGTTGATTGATTAAATTGAGATGGACTTTTTAGCTTCCATAGTAAATGGGTGATTTGGAAAAGTAAGGATTTTAGGATTTAAAAGTGCAATAAATGCATTTAAAATTGGAGATGTTATTAGGGTTTTGAAGGGAAATTGAAAATGATTACTTGAACTTAATAGTAATGTGAACACTAAAGAACTAGATGAAGAAATTGAGAAATAAAACATTAGACATCAACATATAACCAAATAACTTAGTTATGCACTGTCAAAATCTAAGAGAGTACTTGATAATTGCTTAACTACGGTTCAGCCCTGCATATTTATAACTTGTAAGACAATGATTCCAACTAAAATTATAATGTATCCCTAAAATATTGGTGATTTTCAAAATCATTTGGTCTTTTGACCATTGAATATCGTTGGAGAACCAAACATAGCTTCTATAACTACATCACCAATTATTCCATGATTATATCATGAAGCTTCATTTATATCTTTATTACAGTTTGCCCCTTCTATTAAAATTTCTAGTGGATGTTTTCCTTTTTGATGCTGAATCTTTTATTAATTTGAAACCATAAATGGAGGATTGTGCTGACCATATATATTTTCTTTGCAGCTATGCGCTCTTTGATATGGATGGGAATCAAGTTCCTCAAGAATTAGTCACAAAGGTTGGAGAAGCTTTTGAGAGCATTTTGAAAGAGGCAAGTGTGCTTTGTTTTCTTATTTTCTCTCGCAATGAGTTTTACCACAAGTTAAAGAATATAGATATAATGTAATACCTTTGTTTTCTGAGTACTCCTAGCTAAGTTATGAGTAGAATGTTGCTCGTGTGTGCCATTAGGGGGATTTTCATCACATTGCCTTAACCAAGTAACTTTTCTTTATAAAATGCAGACGGTCAAAATAAGGCAGGAATTCAATGAAGACATGTCCATACAACGTGCCATTTCTATTGTTTTTGAAAGGATGCCGGAATTGAGGTTCTGTCAGCGTGTTTCAAGCTCTCTTTTCAGAATTTGTTTGTAGTGAAAGCCTCTTGATATATTGAAATTGGTTTTAACCTACAGGTTGGACGGGCTTGCCCATAAGGTACTTCAGTGGTACTTATGCAGAATGGAAGGCTGGTTCGCTGCAGATGCTGATACAATATCACTTAAATCGTGGGATAAGGCAAGTTTAATCTCAGAATTGAGATTTCTTAGACTTTGTATGGTTGTTATGTTATCAGGGTTTTGGCATATAATGGAAAAGAGGAGACAGAACATTGTATTAGAAATTGGTGTTTCATAATTTTACTAGTTTAATGGAATTGATACGAGTATAGCGTGATAATGATATAAAAAAATGTTAATAATTCTGCAATTGACTTAATTTAGTCTTATGATATTATTTGGTAGTTCACTCATCTTTGTTCTCTCTGTTTCTCTTTCTTGTGCTGGTCCTGCTTTTAAAATATTAGCTTCTTTTATGTTGTGTCACCTGAATTTGCAGCACAATCAAATGTGAAGACTGTTTTTGTTACCTATGGATTTTTCTTGAGAATCAAATAAGAAATAAAAATAAAACTTGCCTTTTCATACATTATTTGAGCTCACGATTATATGTGGTGATGATAGTGTCTAAGTGATGTTCTGACTATAGAAGCCTCCTCCTGAATGATTGAGTGATTAGCTGTATATCTCTGCTCTGTATTGAAGGAGTTCTTTTAACCATTTTTTCGAAGGTTAGTAATTGGTATACTTTATGCACAGGAAGTGCTGCTTCCTGGGGGTCATGGGCTCATGGTTCGGGGCTACCTTCCAGTTATAAACACCCTTGCCAAAGGTCTAGACATCCGTTTAGGCCACAGGTATACAGTATTTGTATAATCCATATTCTAATGTGTATTGCCTTTATTATCTCTTGACTGGTTCCTACCACCTGTTCTAAACTCATTTCTTTCCAGGGTTACTAAAATTAGTAGGCGTTATAATGGAGTGAAGGTAATGGCAGAAGACGGAAAGACATTTGTTGCAGATGCTGTTGTTGTTGCTGTTCCTCTCGGTGTGTTGAAGGCCAAGATCATCAAATTTGAACCCAGACTCCCAGACTGGAAGGAAGCTGCCATTGATGACCTTGGTGTGGGAATTGAAAATAAGATAGTGTTGCATTTTAATAAAGTGTTTTGGCCTAACGTGGAGTTCCTGGGAGTGGTTTCAGATACATCTTATGGGTGCAGCTATTTTTTGAATCTTCACAAGGCCACAGGTCACTCTGTCCTTGTTTACATGCCTGCTGGGCAGTTGGCTAGAGACATTGAGAAAATGTCAGATAAAGCTGCTGCTAATTTTGCTTTCATGCAACTGAAGAAGATCCTTCCTGATGCATCGGCCCCGGTAATCTAAGTTTCAACGTTCACAAATGCTAGCCTTGAGTTGTGTACACTTTACTATGAAAATATTTGCAGCACTGTTTAGGTTTCCAAAAGAATTTAAGCTTTAAATGCATGTTTGTCTAAAAAAAAAACACACTTGACTTCTAACTTTATGTCTCAATTCTGCAGATCCAGTATCTTGTTTCTCACTGGGGCACAGATACTAACTCCCTGGGTTCCTATAGCTATGATGAAGTAGGCAAATCCCATGATCTGTATGAAATGCTGAGGGTTCCAGTGGACAACCTGTTCTTTGCTGGGGAGGCAACAAGTATGAGCTACCCTGGATCTGTTCACGGTGCATTCTCCACTGGACTGATGGCTGCAGAGGACTGCCGGATGCGTGTCTTGGAGCGTTATGGGGAGCTGGACTTGTTCCAGCCGGTCATGGGTGAGGAAACCCCCGTGTCTGTCCCACTGTTGATCTCCCGAATGTAACTACGAGAGGAGCTTATCTTCCTATATAAACACATAACACTAGTATCATCTTGTAGATATGTAAACATGGGATTTGACTGACTGCTAGGGGAGATGATAGTTAATTTCCCCATTGATCGATCAGTCAAATAATTGGCTAATGTGTATTGTAGCCTTCTACGTGGCATACGTATTACAAACCTGGACAATCATAATAGTAATAATAACAATGACAATAATTATGTACGATAGATAGCAGTAGTAGTTTCCCAAAGACATATCTGAAAGGGAAATATTGTCTGAAGGCAAATTGTCACTTTTATGTTCGGGAATTGGGTAAAAGACATTTGGACAATTTGCAGTATTTGTTGGTAAATAAAACTTTTGCCGCTTGTTCCATGTAGCATGCACGTAAATTGTCTATCTGGTTGCCCTGGTGTACGTCTTTTGTTGTGTTTTGGAACTCCTTGTAGTATTTCATTTTAGTTTAGATCACTCAAATACTGTTGTGGATGATTTAGTTATTGGAGCCAGTAACAATCCATTTGTTTGGTTATTTAAGTTGTAGGCAAAGAAAATAAAGGGTTAAATTTTGTATAACTTGAGGTTGTCATCGAAGAAGTCTGGAAAGCATTTTGTTTTGCCTTTTTATTCCAGTCTCTTGATCTTGTCTCCTTTTCCCTCGTTGAAATTCAACCGTCGTATCTTAATTATAAATCTGGTATTGTTGAACAGATTTTGTTTTCTCTATTGACCGCTACTTACATGCATATGACGTGATTTCAGACCCTCTGCACTAATTAATTGGCTTTTGTAACAACAACTATGATTAGAATGGTGGAAATCAAAATTAATCTTTACTTTTTTACTTTCATACATTTCCTCCCGATTTATTTTTTTTAATTAAATTATGAATTATTCTATATTTTTTTAAAAATTTTATAAATAAATTTTATTAGCATATAAAAAAAATTATATTTAATTTTTTTATTCTTACATTAATTATTTTAAATATTATATTTATATTTTAAATTTTTTTATGTATTTTAAATTTTTATTAATTATTTTAATATTTATATTTATTTAAAAAATTTATATTAATTATATTAATTATTTATTTATTAAAAAAAATTATGGCACTAATAATTATTTACGAGCTATACTGCACACGCATGGCACATATTCCTATCCTGGGCACCGCTGTAGTTAAAAAAGAAAAATGTATATATATCAAAAGAAGACAACGGCAGAGGCTTTATTCTGTTGCCGAGGCCGTTGGTCTTTCTCCCACTTAACATTATACGTAGAATTCAACATCTAGCTTTCGTCCCATCNAAAATTATATTTAATTTTTTTATTCTTACATTAATTATTTTAAATATTATATTTATATTTTAAATTTTTTTATGTATTTTAAATTTTTATTAATTATTTTAATATTTATATTTATTTAAAAAATTTATATTAATTATATTAATTATTTATTTATTAAAAAAAATTATGGCACTAATAATTATTTACGAGCTATACTGCACACGCATGGCACATATTTCTATCCTGCGCACCGCTGTAGTTAAAAAAGAAAAATGTATATATATCAAAAGAAGACAACGGCAGAGGCTTTATTCTGTTGCCGAGGCCGTTGGTCTTTCTACCACTTAACATTATACGTAGAATTCAACATCTAGCTTTCGTCCCATCCGGCCGTCCGATTCCCAATTCCCATATTGTAATCGTATTCATGTCACACGACTTCCAATTAATATTAATTATTATTACGAAATAACTCACAAGCGCTCTCCCTTAACTAAGCGTCCTATTCGTTCGCCACCTCTTTCTTTGTCCATTCGAATTGATTGAAGTGAGAGCAGAAGCAAATGCAATAAGCTAAAAGATTATGAAGAGATACAGGAACCGTCGAATCTGGGATTTCGAGGAGGCTGAGAGCGGGCTTGAAGTTGTATTGGGTTTGGACGGAGGGACGACGTCCACCATCTGTATATGCATGCCTGTCATTTCTATGTCCGACCCTCTACCTGACCCTCTTCCAGTTCTTGCTCCGGCAGTTGCCAGGTGCTCTAATCGTAACAGTGTCGGTGGTAAATTGGTTTTCTTTTCTCTTTATCTTTGCCTTGGTTATGGCATTGGATTGATATTGGAAGCGGAATTGGTTGAAATTTCATTGACATTTTGTTTATTTTCTTTTGATTATGGTTTTGTAATGCCTCAATGCTTGCGAGATGTGGTATTTTGGTTTATTTGGGTTGTTTTTGATCTACAATTATGTTATATGCATTAGTTTTATTGGTTTTTGTAGTCATTTTCTGTGTGTATTTGGATATTGCATTGCTGAGAAAATAACTTTGCTTTTTTGGCATGTGGGTTTTTGGTGCTAGTTCATGATATTAGAAAAAAGCGATGCTTAGGTATGTTGGTGTTGTAAGTTTAGGTAATAATTTGTCCACTCATTCATTTATTTTGTTCTCTCTTTTGCATAATGCTGTTCATAGGTTTTGTATATTTGGATATCTGCTTATTGGGGGCTTAGATAATGCAAATTGAAGATTAAAACAGAGCTGTTTCTGGAGAAATTGAACAGTCCCATAACAGCACTATAGGCTGATTTTATTGTTTTTTATTATTACTATTGATGGAAGGTTTAATTTTTGTCTGTAAAAAGGAACTTTAAGGTGTTACAAGGTTGGAATTGAAGTTTAAATATAAACAGTTAAAAGGAAATATTAAGATAGATATTGAAAACATAAAGAACCGTAGACTGGCTGTAGGCTTCTGGCAACTTTATTATAGAATAATTTTAATGGAATATTTGAAAGAAAAGAAATGAAGGATTTTAGGAAACTCTGATATGAGTGAACTGTTTGTAAGGGGTTTGTATATGTAGAAGTAAAACTGACTCCTAAGTTATTGACAAATTCCACTTCCCCATGGCTGCCTATTTAGTAAAAATGAGTTGACATCAATTAAAGCGGTCATTCCTCATCAACCATTGGGTTGATCAGTATATGTTTGGCAGATGCTTAGAATAGGTGTCAGTCAAATGTGGAGCATATTTAGTATCATAATTTTTGATAAGTACAGGGAACATATCATGTTGGTAAGAAAAGAGAAAAAGTACAAAGAAAGTGAACACCTCTAATACCCAAAGCTATTCAAGTGAAACAAAACAGAACAGTAACGAAAACTCAGGCCAGAAGAGCATCCAATTTGTTATGGATAATGAAGAAGGATTGACATTAACTGTCAAAGAATGATGGCATTTGGTAAAATATATAGTCATTAATTAGCTGCTGCTTTTATGTGTTCAAAAGTTAGCAAAATTGTGGATACACTTGCTGTTATGTTGTTAGCTTGCGTCTGAATGGTCCTTAGTTTTCTTCTAAATGGTGGTTTGGAAGAAATGTAGCAGTGTTGCAGAATGCAGTTTTCACATTTTATTTGAGTTTCTGGAACCTTTGATTTATCTGATCTTTTCTCTTTCAGGCTATCATTGCTGCCAGGCTTTTCTAGTTCTTGTTCTTTCGCTAAATTCTAAATAATTGATATTTTGAATATTAGTTTTTCATTTTGGTACTTTTTATGCATTCCATGCACTTGAGTAGCACCTATGTTGATGTATTTGAAGAAATTACTACTAATGAAGACATAAAAACCTCATGCATATTGCAATACAGTAGCTAAAATATATGATGGGCATGTATTATAGATCATTATATTGTCATGACCATCAATTTTCTTTTTTAATTATTTTGCAAGAGATGCTGTAAGGTAGACATTAGAGCAAGTAATAGGAGATTCACTTTCAAAGTCAGGTTCCAATCGATCTGCAGTTCAAGCTGTTTGTCTTGCAGTATCTGGTGTTAACCATCCAACGGATCAGCAAAGAATATTAAAATGGCTTAGGTTTGCCCACTGAAGTACATCTTGCAGTTATATCATAGCGAGAAATTGGAATTGTATAATGGAATAGTTTGAATGCTAAACTAATGTGGAAATTTTGCAAAAGCCCTGGAATATTGTAAACTGAAGAATATACCTCTTTTCTGCTAATCAATGAACATTATCTATGTGATGGACGAGGAACATGATAGAGTTATAAATATGTGAATCTTTATGTATTGGTTGTGCAGAGATATGTTTCCTCACAATGTAAAGCTATATGTACATAATGATGCTGTGGCCGCTCTGGCGAGTGGAACATTGCGAAAGCTTCATGGATGTGTTCTAATTGCTGGTAGGGGGACCATTGCTTATGGATTTACAGAAGATGGCAGAGATGCACAGCTGCTGGTGCAGGGCCCATCCTAGGTGATTGGGGAACGTACATGCATTGTAGCATTATTACATATCAGGGCAATCTTTTGGCGATGCATAATAATTTTTTTTTAAATTCAATTTAAAAGGGAAGCTCTAGAATCAACTCATAGATGATCTTTGTGGGTCAAGATGCATCACCATATTAGGCTTTACAAAGTTTCATGTTATCCCAAGGTATGGATGCTTCTCATCCATGCACTTCCAGCCTACCCTCTAATATTTAGATATATTTAATGGAGGAGACTGGATTCTTATTGTTTGAAGAAAACATTTCTTGAAGTAAAGAACGTGCATTGCTGACAGTTGTAAAGTAGTACTTCTTGATAAATATTTATATTGGCTATTTATCCTAAAATGAGTGTCATAGTATGGTTCTTTGTTTGTCCAAAAGTAAGTGTCATATAGGCATGGCAGTTTGATGTTTGAAAAAGGGAGATTCTGAGATCTGATTGGGGTTTGAAAGAAATTTATTGAAGAGATTAGGCAAAAAGAGTTGGAAAGAAAAACACTTGGCATTGGTACCTTTATTAATAAACTAAAATTCTCATTATTCATCAGTAACAACCTAACATGATTACGATTTCTAAGATTATTAGAAATAGGATTTTTTAATAACACAACATAACCTGAGTCAATAAAATACGAAATAAAAAACAACATAAACCAACTAGGACTAAACTAAGTTAAAACCAGGTATAAGCAAACTTTTGTATTTGTCAAGGATGTTTCTTCTAGTGTTGTCTGAGTTTGCCTTTATGTGCAAACACTGTGTATGTGCATAGGAATGCATGCCATTTCTTATGTAAAAGTGATTTTTTGTTCACTTACAGTGGATATGGGATAGCTGCTCAGGCATTAACTGCAGTAATAAGGGCTTATGATGGTCGTGGTCCAGATACAGTGCTTACATCTAATATCCTAAGAACACTCCATCTTTCTTCTCCAGATGAACTAATCAGGCACATTGCTATATAACTAAATAATATCTGATTCCTACCATAACAAGATGTTATTTTGGGCTTTCACTGTTCTTTATCACTCTCATTCAATTCTGGAGAAAAATATGCCAAGAAAGATTTGATTCATTAGTTACGATTGTTGTGAGCAATTGCTTGAGTTGTTGCTGTTGAGAAGTGCAGATATGAAAGAGGTATCCTTTTTGTTTTCCCCTGTTTCCCCCCATTTTAGGATGGAGAAAAATCTCTTGACACTGTTACAACCAAAACTTTGACATTTGTACAAGAGAAGAAAATGGTTTTGATTTGATATTATACATGATAAATGCGCCTCATTTTACTTTTGGAAACCTTTAGGTTCATTTTGTTCTCACATGTAAAGTTTCTTGTTTCTTCTCATAAATTTCTTGAAATTCTCATTGTTTTTCTCCACCCTATTGTGAAACCAAAGTGCACCTACAACCTTCCTACCTGACCAAAGAGTAATAGTTTTTTGGATATTTTCTCTACTAGCACATTAAGTTCTAAATCATCTTGTTTCTGTATTAATATGTTCGCCTTGCTCTAATGAAGATGTCCTATAAAATGTCATGTTTTCATATCTTCCGTATTATTGCCCGATTCTGTTCTCCAATACCTCTATAATTTTATTTCATTTTTCCTGTACAAGTTACATATCTCATCTTTTAGTAAATATTACAAATTTTAATTACTCTTTATATCTATACTCCTTTTTCTGTTGTTGGAGTTAGTGCTAACATTGTTAATGTCCAGTGCATACCCTTTTTTTTCCCTTGTGCGCCTCTGGTATGTGTTTGATTGAAATGTCTTTTAGAATATCTCATGCTATTTTTTAGTTGGAAAAAAATGATTTAATACACATTTTCTGATTGTAGAAACAGATTAAGTGTTTTTCATTTCATTTTTGTAACAACTCAACATGAAAAAGAATTTGTTTGGGAGGAATAACATGTCCTGTAGATATTCCTCTGGAATTTCAATATTAAAAAGTGCATGCTCAAATTCATTTTTTGTAGCATCTGATCTTTACTTAACATGGTGGATTAAAACATCCAAAAATGTTGTTTCAGCACTTGTTCTCTTTCTGGTATTTAGGTGGACCTGCGCACATCCATCTTGGGCTTGGATTGCTGCACTTGTTCCAGTTGTTGTATCATGTGCAGAGGCTGGTGATGGGGTTGCAAATAAGACCTTGCAAGATTCAGTCCAAGAGTTGGCTTTAAGTGTGAAGGCCGTTGTTCAGAGACTTGGTTTGTCTGGTGAAGGTGTGACGTATACTAAAATTTTAAAAGAAAAAGCCCGTCTGTTGGTACTACATTTTCATGAGTATGGGTGTCCTGGTTTATGGTTAAATATTTCTGGACTACTAAGGTATAGCTACGTAACTACAATATAGCAAGATGGTAGAATGCTTTTGGGATAGTTTACTGTGTCTTGGTAAAAGAGTTTTATTCAGTGCTTAGCAGCAAACAGAGTAACTTTTTTGACAATGATTTATACAGATGAATTTGACCATTTTGGTTTTCATTTGAACCTTGAATGGACTGTTACCTAGTTGATCTTAATGATACATTAGTGGTGCGGAAACCTGAATGATATGTGATATATTGTGATGTAATATATGTAGTTGGATCACATTTTGTCCATTCTTGGTTTATAGTTAAAATTCTGGACTACTAAGGCATCGCTACATAGCCACAATATAGTAAGATAGTGGAATGCATTTGATATAGTTTACTGCTTCTCAGTAGAAGTGTTTTGTCCAATGCTTAGCAGCAAACAGAGTAACTTTTCCGCAACCATCTATACATTATCAATTTAACCATTCAGGTTTTCATTTGAACCTTGAATGGACTGTAACCGAATTGATTTTAATGATACAATCATTTGATGACCCCTGAAAGATGTGGGATATATGTTTCTATAACATGTGCAATTGGATTACATTTTATCCATTCTGTTTATGTTGGATACTTTTTCTATTTGCACGAACTAATTTTTTTTCCCAATGGATCATGCATATGGCCGTTAGATATTTTTAACATTCTGCCAATCTGGCAAATATGTGTGGTTTATGAAACCGGTGCTGATTTTATATATATATATATATATATTATTTTTCTGCAATTCTTAAATATTTATATTAGTAATAGCTTGACATACAGTAAGGATAACTTAGATTCTTATTGTTGGTACAATAAGAAGTGTCTTTTCAACGTTTTTGAGTTCCAGGTAAGATTTGAATGTGAGTATCATATGATGTCAATGTTGGGCTGAACGACTAGCCTACTGCACATAATCATAGAATTTTAGACTTGTGAAAGGAAGAAAAATTATGAGTGGAGAGTTTGTGTGTGTTTGAAAGTTGATTTTTTCTCCTTTCTTTGGAGATTTATTCTTCTTGACACCTAAAAAAATCTTTTCTTGGTATGATTTTCATATGCATATTTCCATCTCTTCTCTATGCCCTTTTAAATTGCATATGAACGAGCATATGCTTCAAAAATAGGTAGCATGCAATGAATACAAGAACGGTCTCTTTTTCATCTCATGCATTTAAGTCACCTACTTCGATTTCAGAATAACCCTAATTACCGAATTCAAGGTTCTATATTACCATGGCTTTTTTGGTGACTCATTTCTTTCTAACAAGTTCATGGAGCCTCTATGGTTGTGAGCATTGGACTTTTACTGTTTGTATGTGCCGCTCAATTTTGTAGAGGCTTTCATCTTGGGTAACGTTAGAGACTCACATACGAGTTGTAGGTCTGGCAACTCGTGTTTCACACTTGATATGTAAACTGAAACATTAGATTATTCCACCCGTGAAATAGGATTCAGAAATTACAAATTAGGTGTCAAACTGATTTTCTTTGTTCCATTTTCTGACTACAACTCGTACCCTACGAGAGTGCTAGCTTTAGATTTTGCATCTGTCTCTGTACATGTAATTAATATAATGTCACAAATCCATGCTGTTGTTTCTTGTATCGGCATCAGGTGGAACCCATGGTGGGAGCAGCATTGCTGGCCTGGAATTCATTCATTCATGAAAGATGACCTTTACAGAGTCAGAAGAGTTCAATTGTACAGTAGCAAGGTCACAAATTGGAAGAAGATAAACAAACAGTGTGAAACTAAAAATAAAAAGTAAATTGAAACATATTTCTCTTCATACAGTGTTAGGTTATTACATTACAATAGTGTCTGTCGGTAGGCTGATTTTTCTAAATTGATTTTATTGATTTCAGATTTGTGCAAGAGTATTTTCACTTGCAAACAATTTTAATCCTAAATATGATGAAAGGGTGCATTCTGATTGTGTTGCATTGCATTACTTTAATGCGACGTGTTTGGTTTCTCCTTGTCTTCGTCAACAATCAAGTTTGTGCATAATACTCAAAGCCGTTATTTATTCCTGATAACTGTAGCATTAGCAATGGAGAGCTTTGGTAGGTTGGTATTGATTAGCCCTTGACGTCCATGTGCAATCTTTTTCATGCTTTTCTCATAGATAACTATCAGAGACTAATTATCTTGAGATGAAGAAAAGAGGTTGGGATGATTCTTACCTTGAAAAAAGAAGAGAGAAATGAATTTAGGATTTTAGCATATAACTGTCCCAGTTAGACACTCCATCAGGAAAGAGACTAGACAACATGCAACTTATTCCTCCAAATATTTGATTCCTCTAGTTGGTTTAAAAAAGTTCCAACAGAACAAATTGGCTAGCTTACCCCAACAATTGAATTTTTTGATGTAACCAAAGAGAGAGTTCATCAAACTTTCTCAACATGAACAAGGAGAGATGAAAAATCAATTGCGTAGTGGAAACAAAAGTTTTCTCAATACAAAGATTAGCAAACAACAAAAGATTAATGGAGGACAATATTCGAAAAATTGGGCAGAGTCTATCTTGAACAAAAAAAAAGGTTAAAAAGTATTGCAGGGATTGAGAGTGACCAGACAGCATAGCACCACACAACAGCACAATGCAGCACATGTCTGCTCCAACTTGTGGACATAGAAATGGTTTATATCCACGAATTGTGCGCAAACTTGCAAGAATAATGGGACCGATGCTGTGATATCGATCCGTTTCTACCTTTCAACATCAAAGAAAAAGATAGCATAGCCCAAACCCCAAGTCAAGACATGTCTTGTATACATGTATCTACTTGCAATAAAGTTGTCTATAGCTTTTTGAGTGGAAGCCATTATTTAATCAGACCGGTGGTGCTGTGAGAGAAAATACTATTTTATCTGTTTATATTTGATATTAATTTTAGTTGGTTAGAGATTCCAAACTAAAATGAGCGCCAGCTGGTGAATTTGGAGGCAAATAATATTCTTCAATTTCGTTGGTCTTCGAGTCCTGGCTAGTTGGAAACAAGACGATTAAGTGGTACTGATAACATGACGGCCACTTGAAATATAAACAATATCTTCTGTTGATGTCGAAGACAACAGATTACATACCCTGTAATGAACAGGGTCTGCGCACGTGCACAACATCTTCTATATCTTGTTTCTGTTGCAGCACTGATTGAATTTGCATTGTCTTGTTTATTATAATTTTATTAAAAAATGGATGAATCTTAAGCTAATTGATGTCAAAAATGTTGTCACGGCTTAAACATAATTAGTGATTTTTAAGTAGAAAAAT
Source organism: Swietenia macrophylla (assembly GCA_032401905.1). NCBI lineage: Eukaryota > Viridiplantae > Streptophyta > Magnoliopsida > Sapindales > Meliaceae > Swietenia > Swietenia macrophylla. The sequence continues at coordinate 12,165,875 of CP135579.1, read as the reverse complement.
TAAATATTTTAATAAAAATTATTTTAAAAAATAATAAATTTTAAACGTGTTTCAACCCATTTCAAAATATATAAAAATTTAAAATATAATAAGATTTATTAAATATTTTACTGATAAATATAAATTTTTGTTATATTTTTAAATAAATTAATTAAAAATAAAAGATACACCATCTCATGATTGACATTCTAATAATTAAAAATACAAATCAGGAATCACAGGAGTATTTATGTTAATACTACACACCCAATTCATATGATTAATTTATGAGTTTGCTAGAGTAGGGATCAAAACAAATAGAAACTTAGGGCGAGAAGTGGGATCAGAGGGACAGTCCATTAATGGGCTGAGGCGAACATTCTCACATGCAGTGACAAGAATAGAGGTTAATATTGGGGGAGAGTAGTACAAACAAACACAAAGCATGCTGCATGCATGCATCTACCTGAGAGTAAAAACATTTTTATACAGGAGAGGACGATCATAAATTTTTCTTGGGAAGAATATGATTTTTTGGTGGTCCAAGAAGGCAGAGATTGACAAAGCCTGGTGTTTAATTTTGTTACTGCCAGTATCACTTTACCCGCATAAGTTTAATGTTATTGTTGCTTTCAACTGAGCTCTCCATGCATGTGAATGTATCCGCGTTAATGTTGTGCATTTGTCATTGTTGATGTGTGTGAGAGAGAAAGAGAATATGGCCACAAAAAAAAAAAAAGGGCCATAATATTTGGTCAGTAGGAACACAGAATACCAAAATTTTATCAAGAGAAGGAATCTAGCAAGATAATGAAGATGAAAGCTATATACCAGCAAACAAGATATACTTGCAATCTTACTTAGCTAAACAAAGTTAAAAAAAAAAAATGGAATACTGTTAGAAGTTTAAAGAAATTCTTTAAATGATTAGTATGTTTGAAATTGAAGTACTATAACTTTTAATTCATAGTTAATCGTGCATTAAAATTACTAATTGTGATGTAAAAGTGAATGTTTACTAAATTTTTACAATTTTACATTTAAAATTTATGTAAAAATACAACAGTTACAAACATATTGTAATGAGAAGGCAAAATTGTCACAGGATAATGCTGGGAAAGGAACAATAAGCGAGATTGGAAGCATCATGTGGAGCAAATATGGAGAGAATCTGATCAACTGTGCGCAAATCTTTTGTCATGCCTATTGTGCATGAAAAAGTGTCCATGTTCTCTTCCAAAACACTTTCGATAATTTGCTGGGAGCTGAGATCAACTAAGATCATTCAATGGAAGAAGATGAGTCCCTACTTGCCATGCATTAGTCCCCATGTAGCCATAACAATGCAACATGGTGTTGCAGATGCATGGTATCCTCAAGTATCATCTGAGTAGTTGGCTGGCTTTACTTATTCATGTTGAGAACATTTTTTTTCATTCATATCAACCAAATTGATTCTCCTCTTTTCTAGTGTGAACGAGGTTCAAATCCCAGATCTGTTAGCTCCATTTCTAGAGATTTTGCCGGTTGATGTGGGGATATGAGTGTCTTTGAGCACAAAGTAATTACTAATCTTTTCTTGCAGAGTGCTGGTGGGGTGGCATGGACCCTCCTGTTATGCCTCCCTTTTCGTCCGTTCATAACCATTGCAAAAGTTGAAATAAGAAGACCACATATTCCTTGTATAAATATAAATTAACAGGCAAGAAGTTATTTATACATATTATGAATCAGCAACAACGCTCTAATTTGTGCTACAGTGATGAGGGAAAAAAATTCCAGCAGAAACTCAAGTCCTGTCTCCGTCATTGTAGCAGTAGCATTTGACCAGAAATCATCCACTTCAATCATAAGTTACAGTGAGCTCGCCGGACCCCGATCGAGATGCTTTGATCTTTTCTGACAGATGTTTCACTGATATATGTACATAGGAGTGATTACTCTGCTCATTTGTTCGGCGGGAACTTGTAACTAGGTAACTGATTGGATATTGCATATTTGCATAAGCTATGCAAGAAAGAAATGCACCAGATATCTGTCGGGAAGTAATTGCTTTCACCATCTAGATATGGTCCCATTATAAATATAGGGGGACCATAAGCAGTTGGTAAGTAGCATTGTCAATTCTCTCACCAACTAACCTGTACATATGTGAGAAATTATTTATCTAATCACATGATGTTGACACTTGTGGTATTAGAGGAATCAACAGGCCAAAAGAGTGCAATATAAGATGAAAATCGCTATAAAATTCACTGATGAGTTATGCCTTGAATGATCGGCTTGAAAAAAAAAATAGTAGAAAAGACATGAAAATGGTCTTTAGGTCCAATAATTTTAGCATTAAAGAGGACAAATAAGATATAGCTAAGGGCTAGAAAATGATAGAGAAAGGAATTTATGATTTGTGTGGCCAAGTTTCTATAAGGCTTGTGACCAGTCACCTTTCGAGAGCACGGCAAGGAAAGACAAAGAGGACAATGAATTTAATTTTGATGACCGATTCATGTTAGTGCCTGAAGATTGGACAATTATCGACCCCACAAGAGGGCAAGGATACGGTGAACCAAGTATGGTTCCCATGTTCATTGAACTAAGATCTTCATTTAACGTCCAAAGGATGGTTGGCCAAATAAAAGATTGCAATTTCATGAAATATGCAACAAGGTAACCTGATCTTTAACTTGACTTATAAATAACAGCATCACCATCTCTGCAGAACAATGTAGCCTCCCTAGTTCAAATACTACAAAACAATATTGAAAACACAGATTGAAATGACTTACCCGTCTTCCCACTTAGAGGTGCATTATCTGATGCAGCTCCTCCAGGGAAGGGTCCGCTAGTATTGCTGGGCTGGGACACTATATGACTCTGCACGGTTGGAGAGCCAAATCTAAAAATGTTCATAGGCTGCAAGACATAACCAATAGGGGAACTTTGAGAATGTTTTTGTTTATCAAAAGAACTACGAGCAATTTACATACCTAAGAAGCAATAGACTTCATATGATGCTCATGAATGCATAAATAAGTGTCACAGATGATGAACAAAACCTGAGAGTTGGTTTGCATAGGGTGAAAACCCATATAGCGTGCATATTGACCTGAAAGGTTTGAATTTTGCATCTGATTTTGGTAATTAACTGGATTCAATACTGGTGTTTGACACATTACAGCCTGGTTTTGAGCTGGGGCCACAGACATGGATTGATCAACAAGTGGGACCCTTGACAAATGCATAGGATTGGCGATTGAAGGCAATGTAGGCGGACCCATTCCCATTCCCATTCCCATCTGAGACACATAATGCTGTACTCCTGGAAACATCATTGGGGCCATCCCACTTCCCATCCACATTACCTGATACACCTAAAATAATTGTCAGTGGCATGAGTGCTGATGATAAAATCGATTTTGGTTTTACAAGAGATTTTATATTTTACCTGAAGTTGTAACTGAAGTGACTTCAAGTATTCAATTGCCTCGTCTAGCATTGATGCTTTATCTGTCTGCAAGATTGAAACTAATTTGACTGAGAATCGATGAAATAAGAATCTAGTCACCGGGAGAGTCACATCAGTGAAAAAAAGAACCAAGGTTTGAAATCATGTTAGTGTTTTACTCGTACTATATAAGGGAAACTCAAAATAAAACCAACAAGGTCTTGTGTGAGTTTGCTCTATCTGGGGCCATATTATATCCTATTCTTTATTTCTTGTTTTTCATTTTTTCTCCATTTGTTTCTTTCTCTTGTCCTCGTCAAATATAGCCAAATTTGATGCAATCATTAGATCTCAGTGTCCCAAATCTATCAGTGGATTGTCTCTCGTTTGTCCTCAGTTGCATGCTACTCTTAACTTCCTATACACACATTCCATTTCTGACTTAACACTGAAAATGATAATTCTGGACTTCCAAATTGTAAAATAAAGCATGACTGATATTATGGCAGTTAGAATTCCTTCCTCATTCAACATATAAGAACATCACTGCATCGTTACTTATTAACAAGGATAAGTTGATTTTCACTTGGATTCATCAAGTAATGATAACAAATATTCAGCAAACCAAACATAAGCAAGAACTTGAAAACATTAAACGAAAAGATATCAATTGATACATGCTAAAAAATGTAAAAACACTAAATAACTTTGCCCGAAAGAATTAGAGAGAAAAGACCTTATTGCAGTGAGGTATGAGCTCTTGCAATGCCTTCATCTTCTCATTGATCCTATCTCTCCGTCTCTTCAAAAGCATAGGAATAGAGTTTCAATATTAATTGCAAATTCTTGTACTTTCAAATGCTAAGAATTTCCAGTATCTTACCCTTTCCGAGAGATTATGCACTTCAGCAGCACGGCTCCTGCGGCAAGACCCAGATCTTTGCGCTGTCTTGTTCCCCCCAGCAGATTCAAATTCGGCAGCCTATAACAAGAAAAATTTCAAGCGTGCATTATATTGACAAAACTAATGTTATTTATTCACTTTGGCACTCAGATTCCTTCGCTTTAAAATAAAGCGAGAAAAAAATATGAGTTTTACCTCACTTTGGCACTCAGTTTCCCCTGCATCTCTGCTCTTCCTTTTGAGGCTATTGTCCGCCGTAGATTGCTTGCTTGTTCTATTAAAACTACTGCCAGATCCACCAGAAGATGAAGTAACAGTCGGTTCAAGCGTCTCAGTTTTACCCCCCTCACTCCGAGAAACTACTTTTCGAACATCATCCTTTAAATTTCCGGGAGATAAACCAGTAGTCCCCACACCATTGCTGGAAGCTCGGCTCATATCAATATCATATGCAACCAGATTGCTACCACAGTGGCTTGACCCAACTGTCATCATTGAACACTCCCTGGCTTCTCCTGGAGTCAAATTTGCAGGCATTTTTCGATCAAATTGACCCGTAGAAGATCCTAACTCACCCTTTAAGGCTGCTGTGGATTGAGGATAGTTAACAACTTTTCCTAAATCACATAAGCTTTTGTTCTGCTGGGCTCCATCATGAAATTCAAATCTTGAAGGAAGCATTGTACTTCTTTGTAATCCTGGAACAACTGACTGGTTAACATTTGAATGTTGTAAATTTGTGACACCCTCCGGAGCTTCAAATTTAACCAACTTTTCTTCTTCGAGTTGTCTTGTATGCTTATCGACTTCCATTGGACCAGACGGCGGCAAATCGGAGAAAAAATTGGAATAGAATTCTTTTTCGAAGGAATCTTCAAGTGGGTATTGGATCCAAGAGACTGTTTCATCATCTTGAATCAAGTTACTTGAATTCCCATAAGAACTAGAAGCGCCCCTTATTGCCTGTTTCTGAACTTGTCTTGGCTCAGTAGGATTCAGACTTGGCTTTCTGTGTGTTTGACTGCGCAAAACTACCTGCCCATTTCGCCATAAGAGCTCTACTAGCTCATGGTCAGGCCTGTAAAATGAAAAAGTAGAAAAATTTACAAAATTATTTGTCTTTTGTGAAAATAAAACTAGGCATGCATGGTAATTTGGTAAGCCTTAGAGAGAGAACAAACCCCGTAGGTTTCATCTGGTTGTTGGCATGGAGATCACCTTCAAAATTCCAATCAGGCATACATGGATTCATGGCTGAGCAGACAGATTTGCTGAAAACAAGACAGAAGAAAGCACTTAATTAACTATATAAAAAATAAAAAATCTTAACTAAAATGCTCTCATGAACAGAGTCTGAGAATAGTATAAATTCCACTAATCTTACAATTATTATTTAATATATTAGTTGACTAAATATACATAAGAACCAAAGAAAATGATATTAAAAAGAAACTTTATACCAGAAATGGAAACAAATTAATTAACAATTGAATGAAGCTCTACATAAATTTTTCTTGAAGTAGTAAAAATACTAGAATTTGTTCATAATTTACAATCATTAACTTTTCTCTCTTTATTTGGCCGAGCAAATTTTAAAACAAACAAACAAACAGAAACCCAGAAAGCATAAGAACATCATGATTCTTCTGCTGAACCAATCAGAAATTTAAGAAAACATTTTACAGCTGCTGAAGACATCAAATCACAATCAAACAAGGAAAAAAGGAAAATTATTTTTAAAACAAACCATACAGATAGAATACAAAACGGAATTTTGAAAACAGAACTCAGAAATAGAAAATGGAAATGAATCAAGGAGAGCTGACCAAGAGTTAAATCAACGAATTTTTCGTCCTTCAACAGGAAACCGGACAAGTTTCAGTGCCTGCTGGTTTCTCTGCTTTTTTTAAAAAGCCTGAGACCGTTGTCACTGTAATGAACTTAAATGAGAAAATTTTGTGAGAATCAGGGACCAGTTTGTATGTGTGTACTTACACTTCTGTAAAAATAATGATGACAACCGCAGTGTTGCCGTGTGGCGTTTGATTAAGGGGGTGATGGTCTACGTGGGGCCTTTTTGAGATAGGAAATCTACAACTACAAGCTGTTCGAACTTGTGATCCCAAAGTTAGCGGCAGTGCTGACACGTGTGCAGTAACAGGCTACATCTTATTGGGCAATGATTTAGGACTATGTTGTCAGGGTAGGATTGCCAATTGGCCAATAATTAAATGTTTTTGAGGTTGCTTGATGCAATTCCCACCATTCGTAAAATCGGAAATTTCAATACAACATTTTATATATATATGTATATAATTTGAAAAGAATTGACACCCACAAATAATTATAAAATATCTGAAGGTGATGGAGACAAATTATAAACTGAAGGGGTGCATCAAAAACATTCTGACAATCATTTTCTCTGATTTTAATTTCCGAAGACATCAGGTATTGCTAGAGTAAATAATAACTCGTGTATAATATTGTTCATGCGGGAAATGGCTATGTAAAATCTAGAATCTCTCGACCGGGAAAGTCATGGCAGGTTGTAATCTCTGATGCCATTGAGAGCAGCTCATTCACCTCTTCATCCGTAAGTCTCCCGGAATCGGCACAACAGTCTCCCGTGCTATTAACCAGTTGAGGACTACCTGTACAGAGAAAACTGTTTCTTAAAACAATATCACAGTGATGAAAGACCAAATTTCATACCCGCAAAGGTGAAAACCATATTTGAAGGAATAGGGTGAATTTAAACAAATATAAATTGCGATGCAGTTCTGTCATTTCATAGATATAAACTGACCAAAAATTATGTACATGTCAGTAGTTTAAAAATAATAAAAAAAAAGAGGTGTTAACCTGTGTGGGAGTTTTGCTGTAACCCTCTCCTATTTCATTGATTCTGTTCAGCAGTGGTTGGAGCTGCAACAAACAAGCCTGCTTCAGAATCGAGTGGGAAGTTTAAGATGGGTTCTCAAAATTTTGCAGATGCCTTACCTTTGTTAGAAACTCAGAGAGTGTAAATCTGGCCTCGAGGACCAGTTGTGTATTTTCTGGTCTATACTTTCCTGTAAGAGTTCTTGCATAAGTTTAAAATCATAGGCTTTGTTTCATCAGAGCAGATCAAACGGCTGCTTACCTAAACAATGAACTGCAAGGTTTTGTGATTCACAAGTATATAGCAGTGTATGCACGAATTTACACTCCAATAGGCTTCTTTCTTTTTTTCTCTTTCTCAAGTTTCCAATTTTCAAGTCATCTGTGAGTTATTATTGTAGACTTTCCTCTTTGGATTGATGATAGAAATAGTTGATATACAAACTAGCTATTCTACAGTGTTGAAATAGCGGCAGTCTGTGTGTGCGGTTGTGTCGAAACATCTTATGATGTCCAAACTACAATAAAATGTAGTGACAATGTATATCATCTTTGTAGCTAACTGGAGTTATCAACACTAAAACACTGAGTTTTTTGGGATATATGGAACTTGATTTATGAAGCGAAGCATGAGCATTTGCAAAAAGACTTCACCTCGTGCAATAACAGAATATGCAATCAAAGTGACCCCAAGTTCATCACAGGCAGCCCTTACGCCGTTCTGTTCTGGTGCTCTGTAAATGAGACTATAGTTCACTTGGTTCGAAGCCAACGGAATTCCCCTGGTCTTAAGCTTATCATAAGCCTCCTGAAGTCGCTTCTCTGAGTTAAGGTACTACATGAGTCATCATATTTCATTGTGTTGAGAGGAAGTAGCAAAATCCTCAGAAGCAACAACTCGAATTCTACCAACTTTCCTTCCACTGAATACAGAAAAATTATTTATTTTTCTTTTATTTATTTTTTATCATAAAAATTATTTTTTATAATTTTCTTTTTACGTTGTAATATATTTAAATAACAAACATACGAACACACAATTAAATTCATATTTTTTTATCAACTAAAAAAATTATCAAAACAAAATTATAATCATTAATTGCATGATCAATTATAATCATTGAATTAATTTGTTTAGTATATTAACATAAAATTAACAAAAAAATAATTTCTAAAAAAATAATTTTATTCTCTTATCTACCAAACAAAAAAATTAACACAAAATTTTAATGTTTTTTCTATTAAAATTTTAAAAAAATTAATAAAACTCTAAAAATTTTATTAATTTATTTTTATTAATATTTGATGTTATGATTTATTAACATGTTAATTTATTAATATGTATAAATAAATTAAGATAAACAATCAAGTTATATATGTAAATTTCTTAATTTTATTAATATTTTGTATAATTTTGTTTTTTTATTTAATATTGATGAATGTGATGAATTGGGGATGGAGATTTTTGCTCTATAATAGGTACAGATGGGGGACAAAACCCTTCCTTTTTTTTTTTCCTCAACGAATTAAGGATATCACTTCCAAAATAAGGTTGGGGAACGAGTACCACCATTCGCAGCTTGCCCTCGGCCCAATTGTTGTGTGGTGACTGAGAAAGAGGAATTTTTAAATTTTATAAGGATAAATTTTGTATATTTTAATTGATATTTTTTTAAAAAATAATTTAATTCGTAATAAATAATATTAGAGTTAAATTTATTTTAATTTTAATGTTTCAGTCAAATATTTATACGTAACAAATACATACATAAAAAATTTATAAATTTTGATGTACAGCAGAACAAGTATATATTAAATCTTACTGTAACAAAAACATCAGATGATTGAGTAGGAAAAAATGTGACATAATTTTATATTGAATAAAAAAAATATTTTTAAATTTTATAAAGATGAATTTTGTACACTCTAATAAATATATTTTTTTTAAAAAAAAATAATGATCTAGTTGTGACACTGTATTCATATACTGTATATTTGATATACATGTTTATATTTTTCATCACAAAATTTTTTTAATTTTTTTGCATTTAAAATTTATTATTAAATAATATATTAATATTGTACTTAATATTTTTTACATTTAAAATTTATTATTAAATAATATATTAATAGTGTACTTAAATGATAATTGAGTTAATAAAATAAATAATATATTAAGATTGTATATTTAAAAATAAAAAATAACAAACAACTATATTTATTACTGTATTATAATAATTTTTATCAAATAAAATAATATGTATTAATATTTATTTTTTATTTTATAATATTTTTAATGTAAGTGATTATGCAGGGATAAAATTATTTAAAAATGAGAAAATTAATTATTTTGATAATATTCTTTTAAAATAATCATTTATGAAGTAAGATTAAAAAAAAAAAAAGATCATTTTTTTAAAATTTTAACAATTTTGAGATAGCATCCTCTACGTTCAAAGTTTGTCGTAATTGGTAGTATTGGAGGTCGTCAATGTCGACCATGTAATTGCCTTCATGGGAGTTTGAATACTCAGACGGCTCTCATGAAGTTTGGCAGAACTCAAATTTTGAAAGCCCGTTAAGATGTATGTATGTGCAAACGCAATTGAAAGGAAAATGAGTATTGAGATCATCCTAGTATCCTCTAACAGGTAACAAACGGACAGACCGCGGTTCGAGAATTACGATGAAATAAAATAAAAATAAAAACACGCATCTTTTCAGTTCTCAGAAAAAGGTAGAACAAAATAAAAATCGGAATCAATCAAAAAACGGATTTGATACTTTTTTATAATCATCATTCATGTGCAGCGTGCAGGGAAAAGTTGGTGGGTGGTTACATTTCCAGTTCCTTTCTCAGAATTTATAGCTGCTCTTTTTACTCTTTCTGCTACTGCTTCTAATCTTCTCAAAGTAGCTGTTGACTCCGATCGTCTCCTGACGAAAATCCCAAGTGAGTTTATCGCTTCTTGTTTATCTAGTGTTTTTCATGTTGTTTTTTATTCTGTGTTCGAGGTGTTTGGCTTCGAAATGGAAGTTGTGACTTCGCTTGGATTATGATTCTGGTGATGGGAAATTTTATTTCAAGCTTTTTGTACGAGTAAGAGGAAGTTTCTTAGAAAACAAGAGATTTTGATTCATGACTGTAACTTGTTAACGGTTTGGTTCAAGTTAGGTTGTTTGTCTGTTGTGCTGTTGGCTTTATCTGTATTGGTTGATTGATTGGGGATTCTTCAGATATAATTTCAATTTATATAGATTGCCAACTTTATCGTTTAGAACTTGATGAGCTTGAGTTGTTCCCCAACAATCATACAGAGCTGCTAAGTGACCAAGTTAAAACTCCTGAAATTTCAATCTATATTGTGTTTGTGTAACGATTACTCTGAACAGCATATCTTGGTCGTTCATAAAATTAGTACTTGTAGGATTACCGAATCCTAGTAACGCAGTTCAATGATTGGGCAACACCACCAACACAGGGAAACAATATGCCAGTAGGTGGAACGAGGAGAAATTGGGTCTATATAGGTCGGTATGATTGCCCAATAGGTTATTTGTCTAAAGTGGTAGAAGACTGAAGTGAGCAAAAGGCTTATTCTTGTTGGACAAATGAAAACTTCAAAAAAAAAAAAGAAATTCTTTTTTGTCAAATGATTAAAAGTAAAACTTGAATGGGATGAATTTTTTATTTCCAACGAATGAAATTATGCAGTTGATTATGCAATTCTTGGCTGCTTCTTACCAAGACTTTCAAAACAATTTCCAAATAGAGTGAGTCGCTCTGATGTCTTTTCAGTGCCCAATTGTTTAATAAAATGGTATTGTAGGCGAGGACTGCAGAAGCTATTTATGTTCAGGCTGCAATTATGTTCTTCTATGTTAAGGAATTCAAGTTTCTTTCTAATAATCTATTCATTTAAGGCCTTTCCTTTGATAAATATCCATACAAGTGCAATAATTTGGAGTATGGTGTGTAAATTTAGGTTCTCAACTAGAACTCTTACTTTTGCCTTGTGTGTTGAATTAATTTTAAATGTTAGCACACCAATGTGAATTCACAAGCTTTTTGGTTCATTCTGTTGTAGTTGTTTCCATTTAACTGAAAAATAAAAACAATGCCGGAGAAAATAACAGCCGAGAACCTATTGGAAAATCTTGTGGAAACCATTGCTGATAGAGTTCCAAAGCAGAAATCTGTGTCATTTTTTGAGGAAGAGACATCTAGCTCAGTCACTGCTCGTTTCAATCGTCTGTTTGGACGCCAGAAGCCTGTCCACCGTATTTTGGGTGGAGGAAAATGTAGGAGCATCATTTTTCTGTTCTTGCAATTTCTTTTGTTCTTTCATTCACTTATATTTTCTGTTCACAATGTCTAGCTGCTGATGTATTGTTATGGAGGAACAAGAAGATTTCAGCCAGTGTATTAATGGGTGCAACAGCAATTTGGGTGCTCTTTGAATGGCTTAACTACCATTTTCTAACTCTTGTATGTTTTGTTCTGGTTCTTGGCATGCTTGCTCAATTTTTTTGGGTAAATGTTTCTGGCTTATTTAACAGGTATAAACAATTATCTGTTTTGGCTGCTTGTCCTGCTTGGCAAAGTTATTTTATGCCATGTTGAGTTACAATTTCTCAGTCGCAATTTTCTGGTTGTGACAGATCACAATCGAAAGTCCCGCGCTTTGTTCTGCCCTCAGAGATATTTGCTAACATTGGTATCACAGTTGGTGCTAAGGTTAATGAAGCTCTGGGGTTTTGTCAGGACGTTGCACATGGAGGAAATTTGAAACAATTTATTGTGGTATGCTGAACATGTGAATTGCTAATGAATGCTTTCCCTTTATTACACATACTTGCATATTTTCGAGCAACCATCTTGAGCTTAACCAATGTAAGTTATTTAAAATATTATCACAGGATGCCTTGGCATACATCTGACTGCAAGCTTAATTGTATTAAACATGAATATTCATCAAGCTCCTTTATGTGAAACAGACATGGTCTAATAATAACTGGGAGGACCAAATCTATTGCAGGCTCTGTAAAAATAAATGGTTATTCTGGTTATTCACTATTTCTTTTTCACTTTCTCTCTCCTCTTCCACACACCACCACACACCCCCCCCCCCCCCCCCACCCCATATACTCTTGTGCTAACATTAATCCAGTAAGGTTAGGCTCCAATTATATGTTGGCATGAGTGCAGTGTTGTTAAGTCTTGAATATGCCAATCATTCACGTGGAAGCCTATATGCTTGGTTATCATTGAGCAGTAACTGAGAAGCTGAAATTTTTGAACAGTCTATCCATTATATCTTTTTTAGTTTTCTGCTTTGAGTTAGGAAACTTTTGATTAATCCTCTTGTCTGCTGTGAACTAAACAGTTGTCAGATTTTATAGGTTGTTAATATATAATCTTAAGTTATAAAATTTACAAAAACACGAGCGATCAGCAGTATGGAGGTGGCTTGGCTTGCAGTGGTTCCATTGTATTTGGGAAGAAAATATCATTTTCTTTGGTCTTCCTTTTTATTTGTCAGTTAAGGATTGCCAATGAAATATCATAAAGAGAATCTTAATATATGGCCATATTTCTTGGAGATGAATAATTGATTATCAGTATTTTCTTGCAGGTTTTAGCAAGCCTGTGGGCTGCTGCTGTGATTGGAAGCTGGTGTAACTTTCTGACTGTTCTATATATCGGTATGTAGTCAATCTTATCTTCGCTCAGCATAACTAATACTGCCATACATAATTTTCTGGTTGGGTGTGTTGCTTCCTGATGATTACTACATGAGAGTCGCCAGCTGCTATTAATCATTTATTTTGTGATGAGATGGGTTCAAACTGCTGCTCCTTCATCATAGCCAATTTTTAATCCATTTACAATGACCATATCAGGAAATTCTATTTGGAGCGTAGACAATACTAAAGAACACCTGCCGTACGTAGAACATTGAAAGTGTTTTTCTCCTAATTCATGCTAGAAATCATGATGGCAATATTTTTTAAATCTGCTTCTAAGAGTGATATATATATATATATATATATCAGTTCTAAAGGTTTTGTTTGCAATGATGAAAGGTTTTGTTGCTGCCCACACATTACCAGTCCTCTATGAGAAGCATGAAGATCAAGTTGATAGCTTTCTGTCCAATGTCTTCCAGCAGCTCCAGAATCATTATCGGAAGCTTGGTGCCGGTGCGCTCAGCAAGATCCCCAAGGGAAGAGGGAAGAAAAGTGAATAGATTGATTCGGTCAGGCACTATGGTCTACTGATTTCCCTTGCTGATCTTACTTGCTTAGGGATGGAACATTTCATTAGTGTTAATGATGATGAAAATTACAGGATTAAATCTATATATTTGTACTGTTTGTAGCTCAAATTTCAAAGTATTTGGTTCAAATAAGAATAATACTAGCTATTGAGAAGGCATATACATGAGATTAAGCTTCATAATTTCTTATAATTAGAAGATAATTTATGAACTTCTTATTATTTATGAACGTCCGATTCAATAAACCACTGCAAGTAAGGGTGCAACAACACGTGTGGCCTGTCATCCTACACTAAAACACGTTCGATGGCAGAACACCAAATCTAACATCTGACATGGCAGACCAGGAGTTATGAGATGCACTTGCCACCAATCAAAGCCTCTAAAACCTTATCCCACATCAAGATCTAATCGTCTCTCATCATCCAATATCCAAAAGCCATCCATTTCTCCTTCACACATCATCAACCCAACATTATTATTATTATTATTGTTTTGCATTATTATTACATAACATTTGTTCACAAACAAGAAAATAGCTAGCTTTGTCTGAGTGAAGTGTCGAGTAGCAAGTCTCAGAGAGAGCAAAAATGGCCTCCACTGCATGCTTCTTGCACCACCATGCACTCTCAACACCCACAAGATCATCTACTTCTTCTTCATCTCAGCGCAACGTGTCAAACATCAAGCCCTCTCAGCTGGTTTGCCGTGCACAGAAGCAAGCTGTCCAAGAAGATGACGGCAGCGTTGTCTCCCGCCGGTTGGCTCTCACTGTGTTGATTGGTGCTGCAGCCGTTGGCTCCAAGGCTTCTCCTGCTGATGCTGCCTACGGTGAAGCTGGTACTTTTCTTTCTTTTTATTACTTTACTTCCTAAAGAGTTTGTGCATGCAATTGAAATTTTCTTTCTTAATTCTTGAAATTAGAATATTTTGTAATCATGTCATAATAAATTGAGCATAGGAGTGGCATGCTTCACGAACTTGAGAGTTTAATTTTCTCGAATTTTGATGGACAACTCTATTGGAAAAACGAAATAGAATCGAGTGAGGTAATATTTATACGATGATCATACTGTTTTCCGTGAATTAACTTAAAACCATAAATTGTTGCAGCCAATGTGTTTGGTAAGCCAAAGACCAACACAGATTTCTTGCCATACAATGGAGAGGGATTCAAGGTATCAATCCCATCAAAATGGAACCCAAGCAAAGAGGTAGAATACCCAGGTCAGGTTCTTAGGTACGAAGACAACTTCGATCCGAACAGCAATGTCACCGTCATGGTTACCCCTACGGACAAGAAATCCATCACCGACTACGGTTCCCCTGTGGAATTCCTTGCAAATGTATACTCCTATCTATCATTCATTCGTATAAATCATTTCCGTATATGATGATTATGTTATTATGAATAAGTTGAGAACTATGCTGTGTTGGATCTTTGCAGGTGAACTACTTGCTGGGAAAGCAAACCTTTTTCGGCAAAACTGATTCTGAGGTAATGTTGCTCTGCCCTCATATGATCTCAAATCCGAGTCATGTCGTGTGTATCCCAATGAAATGTTAACCTTAACTTGTGATAACAGGGTGGTTTTGAAGGCGATGCTGTGGCAACAGCAAACATATTGGATAGTTCAAGCCAAGTAGTTGGTGGGAAACAGTACTACTACTTGTCTGTATTGACGAGAACTGCTGATGGAGATGAAGGTGGTAAGCATCAATTAATTGCAGCCACTGTTAAAGATGGAAAGCTTTTCATCTGCAAGGCGCAAGCCGGAGACAAGAGGTGGTTTAAGGGAGCAAGAAAGTTTGTGGAGAGCGCTGCCAGTTCTTTCAGTGTTGCTTAAGATAATTAATCAGAGTTTTTATGTAAATCAACTTAATATATATGGATAATGCTTGTTTTTGAGTTGTCCAGTCTTATCTTTTATCAGAAGATTCTGAGTTCTTAATTTTAGGGGTTGGTTGGAAAAAGTTTGCGGATATTCGAGTATTTTATTGGCAGATAAGGACTGTTCCAGTTTTTCAAATGTTTCTCTTCATTCTCTGTGCGTAATAATTCTGCCTTGTGGCTCATAGATCCACATTATCGAGAGACATTCATATTGCAGTAACTATGCCAAATTTTTAACATAATACCTTATTACAAACTATATTGCAGTAAACTAACAAAAACTGCCCTATCTGCCGTACAATCAAGATTTCATCTAGCATCCACCACCAGCTTCAATATCTTTGTAGGATAGAGATGCCCAGATGGCCAAACCATAGTGTATTCCAAACGAGGTGACAATTAAATTGTATTGTACTCATACCTGCACGGTGAGACAATATCACAAATATTGTCTATTCACATGCCAGTATAATTCAACTGTCACTTTCTTTGAAATAAAAGAGTTAGGATGTGTTTCACTGCAACAACATAGCAGTACCGCTATCTCTTTTCAAAAAAAGAAATTCAGACTGTTTGCTGACATGGTTTCTTCTGGTTTTATTTGATCGAGCAACAATCCTAATTCACCTCCTGTGATTCTAGCAACCCCTAAAAACTTGAT
The DNA here is from genome assembly GCA_032401905.1 of Swietenia macrophylla. Lineage (NCBI taxonomy): Eukaryota > Viridiplantae > Streptophyta > Magnoliopsida > Sapindales > Meliaceae > Swietenia > Swietenia macrophylla. The sequence continues at coordinate 12,149,831 of CP135579.1, read as the reverse complement.
CCCCATGCTTATCAAACTGCAACAAATATGTTTCAAATTAGTCTTTGCAAACCTTTTACCAAAATAAATAAATCAATCAATTAAATTGAATGTGAAATAGCGGATTTATTGTCAGAATATTGTATCACCGTTCACAAAGCTTGTTTGATATGAATGTCAGCTTGAAATGAAAATGAAGCATTTACAGAAAAGCAATGATCAAGGAATTAAGTCATGAAAATTCTACACATCTGGTTTCAAGTTCCTCCATTGCAATAGCGGACACCATTACTGTGACAATCCTTGCGCTTGACATTTAGATCTTTCAAGCCCCATATCCGTATAGTACGATCATCACTGGCCGACGCCAACATATGTGGGTTTGCTGGATTCCAGCTCACACAGTTAACAGCTCCAGAATGGCCTGGTAATGCCTGAATGAGGTCGCATGAAGCTCTGTGCCATATATAAACCTATAAACAAAGTGAAAATCCAATTACTGCACATGGAAAGAAGATATATATGCTCAGACGCTATCTAATGAAGGTAGAGGAGAATCAAAGATCCTATATCGCCGAGAATCCAAAACATCCCAACTGCTGCATTGGGTCAAAGATATCATGTGTACGTTCTTCGACATTGCAAGTACTATAATTACTGCAAAGGCAGACAAAGATTCCATAACATGGCCGCAATGGTCTGGTTTCTGTACATCTAACATGTTCTGTAAATCCCTGTGTAAACTAGAAAATAGAAGTTCACGCAAAAAAATCACAGAACATCAGAACATGTATGCACTTGAATGATTGCATGCATGTGTGTATGTCGTTTTCGTGTCTGGGTTAATTCTCAACCTCTTGCAATGAGTCTGGAGTTAACAGCTGAGCCCTAAGGGTAAAAGAACGTAAAATATACATAATGGTACAACCATTGAACTAGCCAAAAAGGATATTTGATTAATCAGTGCAGGTGCCAAAACGTTGACATGATGACAATGCACAACTATGTTTGTAAAGCAAGATGTTTAATGAAACAGAAATCAAAATTCAAGACATAATTCAGTACTCTGATTAACAATCGAAAAATATTCTCTGCAAGCACATCACTCAAAAAGCTAGCAGAAAATACAAGAACGGGTGACTTCCTAGGGCAAGGCAGAACAGAGGTATGCTGGTTTCGACAGTAGATGACCTCTCATTATACAATAACCCCACTGGAAAGATGCCAAACATGGAACATCATGCATGGGACACGCACGCGCACGTGCGCGCACACACACCCACTCACACTCTCTCTCTCTCTCTCTCTCTCTCTCTCTCTCTCTCAAAGCAGCTAATTATCAAATAAAAACAAGAATAAGCGTTCAGACATAATCAAGAACCAACTCAATCCAACTTATTTTGACTGGAAAAACAAAACATATACATACCAGTGAATCCTCACTCCCGCTGGCAATAAAAGCTTGCTCAAGCCCACCAAAACAAGACCTAATAACAAACCGGGTACGTTTATGACCTTTGTACTTGGCAACAAGCTTGATGTCACCCTCTATGTTCCAAAGATGGATTTCTTGGTTCAAAAGATTAACCAACAAGTATCTGTTATCTCCAGATAATGAGAATGAAGTTATTGTTTGATCCTCTTCAATAAACCTCTCAACTTTTGCTACCCTGTCAAGTAATAATATTGTAGATTCTTTATACATAGTTATAATCTGCTTCCCATTACTTGTTACTTCCAAATCAGAAATATTTAGATTTCGTTGGCTTTTCCAACACTCTAGTTCTTTCCCATCTAATTCCCACATGCAAATACTCCTATCATTAGCACCAGAAAATATCCATTTCCCCTCTGGATGCCATCCACAAGACACCAGGCCTATACCAGCTTTCCCATAAACATGGAGACAATTACCAGAAGAAACATCCCAGCGCCTGATATCCTCCTCCACTCCACAAGTGAGGAGCTGTTGGTCATCAGAACTCCATGAAACACAGGAGACGGGTTTCTGGTGGCCAGATAATTTGTGCTTCAAAGTCACTCCACCACTCACATCAACCTACAAATTCAATTATAGATGAAAAAAGATCAGTTTGCATATTACAGCTTAGAATAAAAGAGGCATGGTCCACTACTTCTGACCCGTAAATCATCAGTATCCACACGAGAGGGATAAAACTTAGTTATAGTGACACCGAGGAGCCTATAGATATGTACAAAGGCCTCAAATCTTCAGGTGTGTGCTTAAAAATTAGAATCCTGGATGAGGACCAGTTTCATTAGCATATCTAGCATGAAAATACAACTACTCTAGCATTTGCAGACTTTTGAAAAGTAGCTTTCCAGTGTCACAAGTACTATGTGAACAGAAGATTCAAATGTAAATCGGATTAAGACTCTTGGCCCAACGATCATTTTTACCTTATTATATAAGATTTACATTGGTGTATTCAAACAATAGTAGCTTTATTCTCTATTTCAATTTTTACATATTCTCAAATAGGCTTCATTGTGACAAAAATAAAGTATGGAAAAGAAATAATAGTTCAATCTTTCATAAGAATTGTTCTAACCATGGCCCCCAATTTTCCTCCTTAGTCTCTCATTGTTCTTGTGTATCCCTCTATTCTCTTAATTGATAGGCATGAATGTCTTCAGTTCTCTCACTCTTTGTAATCTTTTCTTTTCCATCACTCTTTTCAGGGCCTGAAGCAAAAGCATTGCAACATCCTTCATTCTTGCTTTCTTCAACCACTACTTGTTCACACATCAGCTCTTTCTTTGTCATTGTATCATGTATGCATATATGTTCTTAAGGTATGTACATTCTACAAGACTAATAAGATGTCAGGAGATGTTACTGCTTATCACTGAAACACTAGACAAGTCCCATCTCGTCGCAACAAACACATCATACAAAACTTGTGGCATTTCAATTGCAGTTTTGATAAGAATACTACTACAATTATAGAAGTTTATTTCCTGGATAACAAAGGACGGCATAATCAAGACTTGACCCTGATAAAAAAGTTACAACCTTTTCGGCTTTTTGAATTGAGGATGAATTAAATAAAAACCAGAAGTGCAAGCACAGCTCGAAGATTATGGTATAAAGCACATTATGCAGGATTTTCTGAACCAAGTTCATCTTCCAAAGTGAAATTCCAATATATAGAAAGTGTTAAAAATCTCATTTTCAATACGCACCTCCAACTCTCAGTTAAATTGAGAAAAATAGTAATATTAAGATTCTTTTTAAGGCCATAGAAATTATTTTAAAAAATAATGATGGATAAACAACTACAATTCATAAATGCACTCACTCAAATACAATGATAGTATAGGATATTTTTACAAAATCTAATTTAATTTAATAAACAAAAAAGATAAAATATAGGTAGAACAATAAAAAATAAAATAATAATAATAATAATCTAATATCAAAATTGTAAGAAAACAATCATACCTCCCATATGATTGCCAATCGGTCATTGGATGACGAAGCTAAGTATTTCCCGTTGTTTGAAAATTGTAAGAACCAAACTTCATCAGTGTGGCCCTGTAATATCTGTTGCATTTAGTGACAAGAAACATTTTAGATCCTCGTAATAATACTCAAATTCTCAATAGACTTTGTAAATGACAGTATTCAGTCCACTTGAAGGGCATAAAATTGGAAAAGCATGATTAGGTTTGACCACAGATTTCCAATTATGTGGACTGAAACCCTCACATTCCACAAGCTAATTATAGTAATAATTGCTCTATGATTCTGAGTCCATTCATCCATATGTCCAGAAAAGTAAAAGCTACTAAGCATCACTAGAAAGCTTTAAACAATAACCCCAACATTTGCTATACCTTACATTTAAATAATTAGATAACAAATGCATGTGAATAGGAAAGTTCCACAAACTGATGAAAAAAGTTCATAAAACAGAGAAGAATACGTGTAAACAAGGTTATCTATAACCAATTTCGTAATATTAATTCATTAAATTTGGTTGCTCCTAATAAGTAGAAACTGCAGCCAGCAAAGAACAATTCCCAAGAGTTCTAGATATTGCACACGAAACAATCAATTCCCAAGCTCTTTTTGAACCTTTAGGCCATAATCATCAAAAAGTAAGATCTAACCTGTAAAGTTCGAGAAGGAATCTGATCTTTTCCACACTGATGATCAGTGTACAATGAAATATCCTTGTCCAAGGAATTGTGAAAAATGCAGGCTTCTCGTTGCAAGACAAGGGCCTGTTCAACTAAGTGTTCCAACCTTCTTTCAGGTATCAGTATCGTTGGGGGAAGCAGTTTCTGCAATTCCTCCAGCAGCTTTGATCGAGACTTCGCCCACATGGTATCTCGTTTGGGAGACCCAACTAACAAATGCTTTGAAGGAGAAACAATACAAGAAGAAAGCTCCCAGATTCTACTACTATTGATACAAAGAGGTGCAATCTCAGTCCTCAATGTCTTCAAAGCATCCATGACCTTCTCCCCATCCAAAAGTTCAAAAAACTTCTGCTCTAATATCAGGACAGTAGCTGACTTGATAACACTTTCATCTACTGGACCAATGCTAGACAATGTGATGACACTTTCATCCCAATGGCCATCAAGAATTTGCTGCATGAATAGATTTACCACAGGAGAGTGCAAGGGTATCCCTGACTCTTCCTCTAGATGAGCACCACTTTTCTTATAGCCAAGAGAATATAGTGCCTTGGTGATAATTCGGACAAATTCCACTCTTTTAATAACTCCAGTTGGACCAATGACGTCTTCGTCCCCTTCAGATGGTAGGGGCCGAGCCATCAAGACTCACGAAAACCTAGCTATGGGCTCTGTAAAAGCAAACCGTTGGAAAGACCTCTCAGTTCTACAGAGGATAATTTCATGTGTTTTGAGGCTGGTTCATCATCCTCTACACCTCCCGTGAAATGTGAACCTCAGCCCATATATTATCACAACGACAGCAAGACGGAAAAATGAGAGAGGATACTTAAATGCTTCCAGCGAACTGCAGGAAACAGTTTCCTGCATGACAGAGTAGAGTTTAGAAGTTGGATGCATGATATTGGACAGAAAACCTCAAAAACCAATCTCAACATGATCATGCAAGATTCTAATTGAGGTTGCAAATTCCCGCCAGGTGTTAACTTTTATGGTTTACTGCAATTATATCACAATTACATCACAATTACTTTGTGACAGAGAATTCTAATCATCACAACAAGTACAATTAATATTGGAACCAATTCCACTAGGTTTTTATTAAAATCAAAAAGGTAGGTTCAACCAAACTGCGGTGCAAATCCTTGATCACATCCATAAACCTACTTCTGTCAAGCATATTATTTTAATTGGATGTGGCTTGAAATAATAGAAAATCATTATCTGTGTTCAATTTCCTTCCTTTCAAACAGCTACTCATTAGCAGAACTCTAATATTATTTGCCTCCCCTTTCCTGCTTCAACAATAAGTTTATGGTGAATGCAGATTACAAGCTCCTAGTAAACAGTTTAAACAATATTCCATAAAGACTCAAATCAAATCCTTGTACATTCTCATATATCACACTTGCATATCATGTGGGGTTTACTTCATCAGTTGGAAATTAATCATGATTTTGCAGGATCCAGAATAATCCCATGCCAGAAAAGACAATTCTCTCTACAACAAAATGAACTAGAAAGATTACAGGCACCAGGGAAAATACAATGAGAGCATGAAAAATTGCGAAATCACTAAATATTGGGAGACACCAATACTGTAATTAACAATGCATTAATCCACATTTGGCAAGTATATGAACGAAAAACTCGGATGATCCATGTCGATATCACGTGACCCACATATAGAATATTTCAATACATTCATTAAGAGTTAAAGCAATCAACACTACACATTATGTGTCACCAACGCAAAAACTAAAGTCTCATCAAGCAAAATCTTATATTGCTTTTGTTCTTAAATTCTATACAAGATAACAGATTATTCTTACCTTCTAAGGCTGGGATAGTGCTATTGGAGTATTGGTAATTCGAATTTTGCTTCACCTGATGATCCAACACACAATAAATAAAATAATATAAACTTGAAATCACACTCAACACAAAATAGAAATCACAGTTCGCATGCATATGCATCCAACTTCCAATAAGCAACATATATCATCTCTTTATTTCACACTTAGATTACTATCTATAATCAGAGAAGCCTCCTCTGTAGTTTTCCTTCTATCAGATACATAGAATGGGATGACCAAAGTATAATGCTCCAACATTGGTTCCATAGTAACATTAAAAGGTGAATCCACCATTTCTGTGGCCACTATTAATATTTTGAACCCTAATTAAATCTTAACGATAGCACTCCAGTTTTCTTATTTCTCTTCCCTGAAATACAATGTTAAAAAAGAGTTCTACATAACTAAAACATTGTTCATGTTGATTATTTTCTTGAGGTCTTAAAATCTTTATGGCAGTAAATTCTTCTAACTTTAAAGTCCACATTTAAGTATTTTAATCCATAATGTATGGCATACTCAAAGCTGAATTTGCAATTTGATTTGATTACACATCCATCCTTTCCTTGTGAATTCTTAAGACTATAAAAATTGCCAGCATATTTTAATTGATTTGAGTTTGGATTCAACTTTCTGTAAGGCAACGAAGAAAGAAAGAAACTAGCATCTCCAGGAACTTTCGACAGAAATGTTTCCCTCTGATTATCCTACCACTGGCAGAATGTCAATTAATCTTACACCAAACTAACTCTAGCAACACACTGCAAATTGCACAAATTAAGGAAAGAATGGCAAGTTGGTCTCAAATCAATGTCCTCCAGAAGGATCAATAATATTATTTGATGACACCAAAGGTAGTATTGATCTTAATATTGTATGAAAATATCACTGAAATTTTGGCAAGTGAACTCCACCAAAATCAGAGTCAGAATGCCGAATGCTGATGTCAATTTATCTGACCTACCAAGTTGAGAAGCCAAAAGCTGTTTCAATCAATTAAAACAAACCACCCGAATCTGTGACAAGATACCATATTGTACACAGAATTAAAAACAACCAAAACAACCGAACATGTAACAAGATATGCAAGAATAACAAAATTCTTGTACACGAGAATTCCCCCCGAAATGAAATATACATCTATATATATGGTTTCAGTATATCCGCATAAACAAAGTCGCTAATAACAATTACTCAAACAACTCGTCAGAACAAACAACAATAGAAGACCCAGGAAAAGCAGTCAAAATGGAAAAAATAAAATAAAATCTGGTCCAGTTACTCGCAGAAAAAAGAGCAAAAACCAGTGTAAATCAAGCTCCGGACCAAACGAAATCCAAAATAAAACAATAAGAACAAGATACGAACATAATCAGCCAAAAATTGGCTGACAATTAAGCACCAACATAGAAAAATCTGAAATACCCAGAAAGTGAATTTGGGTTCGAGAGTCGATTCAGATCAGATGAAAACAAATCCAGCACGGTAAGCGATAAATATACAAAATTTAGTAAAGGTCAAAACATGAAGCAAAGCCAGCAGAAAGAATTTTATCTTATTCGTTGCCACATTAACGGTACTATAAGGTAGGCAAGTAAGGGATTTAACCCGTTAAAGGGTGTTAAATTTACGAGAGATAAATATGAGAAATATACAATCGGATTTTTAACAGTTTAAAAGGCAAACTTCCACACACACGGAAATGAAAATAGAAGGGTTTGGTTTACCTTTGTATACGTGAAGTGTTGAAATGAAAGATCACACGCTATAGTCTCTTTTGCGTGGAGGAAACCAACTCAATCAATCGTTACGTAGCGAGAGAAAAAATGGGTTCGTGAACTTGCAGCTTGGGCTTGTACAAGCTCACGCCTCACCTGATCATGGAGCTTCTAGGCCTTGTTTGATTTTGCCTTTTTCTGGAATGTGGAACTCGCTTCCATACTTGTTTTATCATCAATAAATTTGTACATAGACGTATATTCCTTGTCATTACTTAAATTTTTATACATGTATTTGATGTGATTACCGTATTAATTGACCATACCAGACATGAATTACATTCCATCGAACACGTGACATAAGTCAATCCCAGACCATATCTTACCATGATAAGTCTAACTTGTTCCCAAAGATGGTGGTCCTAATTAAGTCCAACCCTAAAATTGGGAATAACCAAGTCATTTACATTGCATAACAGACCATTTGTATAAAACACACTTGAGCAACATACATATTTGCGTACAAGTACATGTACAAATATAACAAATGTATACATATTTTTATATTTTTTAATTAAATATTACGTAAAATAATATCACGTGAAAATATAGAGCAAACATTTAGTATTACATAGTATTTCACCCGCTTAAATTAGACAAAAATAAATAAAGAAATAAGAAAAATCATATAATTAATACAAAATAAATGGATCAAGGAATAAAGTGAATGCTCATAATAATATCTGATAAAATTGCTAAATGCTAATAAAATTTTAAAATAATTAAAACACCAAAGAGATAAAAAAAGAGATCCTTTTCTATCAATTTGGCTTTTAATGTAAAGCACAGGCTAAAGTAGTCAGCGTGTGTTTATTATTACCCCACGCCAATGAAAATATGAAATGCAATATTCAGTCAGCTTTATTAATTTTTAAAACTTAGGTTGCAAGTTCTGATAAAAGCAATTTTCAGTTATCTTCAAGTACACGTTCAAAACTTCTGTAAGAAGTTATAGTAAAGCAATTTTCAGTCATCTTTAACATGTTCAAAACTTCGGCCCGAAGTTATGGTGTTCAACTTCTGTTAGAAATTTAAAATTGAATTTTTGATTAAAATGATCTAATTTTTAAGTTTAATATTTTGTCGAGAAAATATTGTTGTCTAATTTTAAACAGACGATTTTTTTAAATATTAAAATTTTAATTTTAAATATAATAAATTTTAAATTAAATTAAATTTATTAATATATTTAAACATTGAATTATTTTTGTCAAAATTTTTTATAAATTATTAATAATATAATAAAGCAAAGAAAAAAATGATATACATAAATTATTTACAAACACTATAATACGTAGAAAATATATTCGAAATTGAGTGTTTATTGTTTAAATTACGACGGTTATAATATAAAATTATTAAAAATATTCAAGTATTAAATAAAATAAACAAACATTAATTTATAAAAAAAATGACATTCCTAAACGAAAAGTGTAAGAGAAAAAAAAAAGGGAAAAAAGGATAATTGGGAATAAAGTGAGTTTGGGTTTACGATGGGTGTGCACGGAGAGACTAGAGATGCAACGGTTGCTCTCAATGGTAAAATTTTATAGGGTTATTTTGGTAATCTTAATTTTCCTGAAAGCACGGATGTAGAGGGTAGCTTCGCGGATTCAAATAGCTCGACACGGATGATGTTCCACTTCCGAGGCACGCAAGCAAAGTTTATTCCAAGGGCAAAACGGGCAATTTGTTATATAAGAGCAGCCCCTACAAAATTCAAAAAGAAAACGAAACGAATAAATAAGCGGGGCGCCTCCCAACGGAGAGATAGTCTTGAAAACAATTTGCATTTTGCAGGCTGAGAGAAAATCAAAAACAAAGAAAGAGAAAGCCGAGAGAGAAGCAGGAATGGGGAAGAAGAGACATAGGAAAGGAGAAGAAAAGCAAGACCTTAGTGTTGTTGAAGCTACAAGGATTCGAATATCGCAAATACTCGATGATTTTCGTGCATCCCGACATGAAGGTACGCTTGAAAATGGAAATGCTCATGAGTTTATTGTTTTAATTGTTCGCACTCTGTATTTTTTTTTTCTCAATTTGTATAGCTTCGCTTTCTAAGTATTCGTTTCATGTACTGGCGCTTAGTGGATTTTTTTTTTCATTTAATGCTTATTTTTGTATTAAACGCGTTGGTTGCTTGGTTCAATAAATTGTGAAAAGCTATTATATTGTTCTTGACGTGCAAAACTTAATTCTTAATCAGTATTTGCCTGACACGACCTGCTAGGAATACGTTCATGGTTCTTGATACAACTTTACTGTGTTATGCTTTTGAAATATATATTTTTATTCTTTTTAATCTTATTTATCACGACTTTGATCTAAATTCAGGTGAGTAGTTTGTAATGAGTGGCTATATTTGATATTAGCAATTGGTAAAAGTTTGAAGTAGAGATTGTCGGATGCTATTTGCCTTGGTGGTGCGTCTGGGAATGGTTAATGATTTTTTTCGATGTTTCTCTTGATTTCCAATTGCTCCATTTATTTAAAAAAAAATCTATAGTGCATTGTTATTGACATCTCTAGATTAATTTTTGAATCCTTGGAATGCTGCATGTAGTGTATACATTTGAAGCCAACCTGTCGAATCGTGACCGTGCTGTGGTGCATGAAGTTTGCCGGAAAATGGGTATGAAATCCACAAGTACTGGGTAAGTGCTGACTGCTTTGAATGTGGTTCGAGTGTGCCAAAGCTAAAAATGTAACCTTAGTGTGGCAAAAATATATATAGGACAACGGGGTCAGTTTTCTGGTAAATAGATACTGACTTCATTTCTTCTGACTGGATACCTGAATGTTTCTCTGCTTTTAATTTAATTTGAGTAATTTACCTTGTTCTCAATAGCTTATTAGCCTGAACTTTATACAGGCGTGGGAAGCAACGGTGTCTTTCTGTTTACAAAAGTAAAAACAAGATGAACATGGACAAGGGGAAGGGGAAGGCAAAGGAAAGTCTTGGATCATTGACTTTTTCAGAAGGATCAAAAGTGGTTCTGCGGGACCTGTTTACCCACTATCCACCTGATGATGGAGAGACTGGTGAGAAATCAGGTGCAAATCATAGTGGAAAGATTGAGAAAACAGGAAGGAAAAGAGATGAAATGTTCTGCAAGCCTTCACTGGGTAAGGCAGAAATTGCGAAGAAGGTGAAATCACTTGCATCTAGGATAGAGGAGGATCCAAACTTGAGACAGGTTCATCTGTTTTATCCATCCAATTAGAAATTTATGGATTTCCATTGTTGGTGAATCTGTTCCTTTATTATTATTTTGCTTCCAAATTTTTACCAGTTACAAAGTTGGAAGTTTTGCAGTCTTTGATGGAAAGACCATTTTCTTTTGTGAATTGTCTAACAATGAAGGACTGTGACATTATTCTTGCAGATAACTGAAAAGAGGTCAAGTCTTCCCATTGCATCCTTCAAGGATGTCATTACTTCCGCAATAGAATCTAACCAGGTTAATTCACCATCTTATGTGTATTTGTTTGAAAATTTTATCTGCTTGGTATATATACTGTAGATTACACTGCATTGTAATTTTGTTGTCTGGTTTTGCAATCATTTTATTTAATGGATTCGCCCATCTTTGTTTTGGTTGGCTAGATTTCTGGTGTATTTTCTTATCCTTGCTTGTCTTGACATCTTTTAATATAGATTGTCCTCATTTCTGGAGAGACCGGCTGTGGAAAGACAACACAGGTTATCAATTCTTGGCTCAACGTTCTTTATGTTGTTGTGGATATGACTTGCATGAAAGAACCTGTTCACTAGCAGTTACTTTTAATTATGCCAATTTTCTGATTTGTCGACAGGGAGAATTATATATGCAATTGCATGAAAGGAATAAAATTAAAATTGGTTTTTCCTGTTGGCCTGCCCAGTAGGTTTGGATTTTTGATGTGGCCTGGTGAAGAACCAAGGGTTCATTTGGTATTGAGGTGTTATAGCTTTAAAGCCTCAAATGTAATGGGGTGGAAACAATAGATGTCAAATATAAATGAAAAAATGAGTGGGCCCACTAAAAATGGTATTATCAATTGCCATTTCAGTTTTGCTTTCAAAGCACAATAGAAGCAGCACAATCCCAAACAAAGCCTAAGATACTTGATGGCAAAGCTCATATGTATATTTTTATCCATGACTTAACACCATTGGTAGAATGAATCAATTTTATTTAGCTACAGTAGCAGAACCTAATGGGCCTGCAATCTTTAGTCCTTGACTTGTTCAAGTTAACTAACCCAGAGGTTGTTCTAGTTGGATTGTGGACCCCATATGAATTTTTATTGACCTCAATTCCTGCTCAATTGTAATTGGCCTAGGAAACTTTGACTAAATTATTTATTCGGGAGCAATTCTCATTATCAAATTTTCAGAAATTATCTGGACTAAGGAAAGTAAAATAGGTTATCAGTATATGCAAATCAGGAACTAAACACAATGTTATAAGGTCATCCATTCATTGCTTGTGAGTCCTTGTGTCTGAACTTGAACCCTTGGAATTCACTGAATGTTTATCACCTGAATCTGCTAGGAACTAGGATAAGTATAATACAAGTCTTAGGTGTCCAATTTTAACTAAGCGTTTATGAATTTACACAAGTGTAAGAAGTTGAATTTGAGTGGCAAGAAAAGAAAGTCCAGAATTTTTTTTGGTCATTATGTGACACATCTTCATATTACATGTGATTCAGGTCCCACAATACCTTTTGGACTATATGTGGGGTAAGCGTAAAGCATGTAAAATAGTGTGTACCCAACCCAGACGTATCTCTGCAACATCAGGTGTGGGCAATTCATTGTGTCAGTGAAAAGTGTAATTTTATTGACTTATTTATTTATCACCTCACTCTAAGCTGTACGTAATTGATTTTTGTTTAGTTGCTGAGAGAATTTCTGTTGAAAGAGGAGAAATCGTTGGAGATGATATCGGATACAAGGTATTTTTCCTACATTGTTTCAGTGCTGCTAGAAGTTTCATATTTGTTAAATATTCAGTGAAATATTTGAGTGAATTGTCAATTAAAACTGCTGGTTATTACCTCAATTATTTTATCTGCCCCATATTCACAAACTAATGATGGAAGTAAAAAGAAAAAGTTAAACCACTGTTTTCTACAGAATTTAATGAAAGAATAAATCTGAAAAAATTTGTTTTTCAGAAGCAATGGAAACTTGTGGACTACAATCCTGTGCGATATTGTGTTATTAGTGACTTCTATTACAAATGTGATATCAGATTCGGCTGGAAAGCAAAGGTGGGAGGCACTCATCAATTGTGTTCTGCACAAATGGGATTCTTTTGAGATTGCTGGTCTCTAGAGGTGTTAATAGCATGAAGGATGCTCCTAATAAGGCAGCAAAGGATGATGTTTCTGCACTTACTCATATTATTGTGGTACTTATTATAGTGTGTATATTTACTAAATCCTTTATGAGAATTGCTTAGGTCATTTCTCTCTTACTTGCACCACCTTATGGATAACATGTTTCGTTTGTTTACAATTTTTAAAAGGGTTATGTGGAGGCTGGTTGCTAGTTACTGTCCCTTTTTCTTTATCGTCTCTAGGTCAATTTGGCATATGATTTGACCAAGTTGGATGTCCTATTTTATAGCACACCTTTCATCCTGCATGTTGTCGTTATATTTGTTGAGTTCAAATATGATTAGCTATTGTATATTTGATTTCCTGTATTCAAGATTTTTTTTGAGGCTATTTAATAAAAGAAAGATTTTTATTGATGATATTGAAGAAAGTAGCTTAAATGAACCAGTTAAAGTTAATTAGTTGTAATGAATGACAGAATGGGAAGCTGAGTGAAGAAATGTGATATATTGAAGTGATAATTGTGTGAACAAAATGTTTATTTTATAAAGGATTGTCAGGGAAGCTGACTAAGGTAAAAGAAATTAATATTTGTAAGAAAATATTGGGTAGCTTTGACAACGGTGTGTTTGGATAGAAGGATTTTGAAATATGATTGGAAATGTAATTTTGATTCTCATAATATTTACCAATAGTTGAAATGCTTAGAGTTGTTAAGAACAATGAGGAGAAATGACAAAATATGCGATCTAACTCTGCCTTCAAGTCCTTCAGAGTGTGCACTTTAAATAACACCCTCCCAGTCTGCATCTTTTCATGATCTGACATATTAATTGGTTGTCCGCTACCACTGTTTTAATTCTGTCAGCTTGCAATTACGTTGTAGGATGAAATTCATGAAAGGGATTGCTACTCTGATTTCATATTGGCCATTCTCAGGTACTTTATATGTGATCCGAAATTGTTTAGTTGTTTGATTTTTTTCTTAGACATGGACTTCTTATTGAAATTTCATATTGGTATTGGTTAGACAAAAAAAAAAGGAAAGGAAAAAAATAAAAAAGAACAAAAATGTTGGTCTGCACATCTGATTGTTTAATATTCCTCATATTTGACATTTTTGGATTATTTTTCTAAATGTTTTTTGTTACTTGCAGAGACATGCTTCCTTCATATCCTCAACTTCGGCTGGTTAGTTCAAAATCTTGTGTTCTATTTTTATCTCTGTATTTTATAATTGGGTTTCTAGAACATTACTTTTAGACTTTACCTCACAATTTTAATCACCAAACGATTTCATTCTTATAAGTTGTAATCTAACAGGTATTAATGAGTGCTACTCTCAATGCTGATAGATTTTCTCAATATTTTGGTGGCTGCCCAATTATCCATGTTCATGGCTTCGCTTATCCTGTAAAACTCTATTGTTGTCACTTCTATGTAACCGAAGTTGATCACATTGAATTCGTATTTCTGAAGTTGCTTGAAATTGTAATGCTCTTGGCTTTTCTTAACTCAGGTCGAAACTTTTTATTTGGAGGATGTACTTTCCATCCTGAATTCTGCAGAAAGTAATCACCTTGATTCTGGCATCTTATGTGCCACAAATGAGGACCCTGAATTTACAGGGGAAGATAAGATTGGTTTAGATGAAGCTATCAATTTGGCTTGGTCAAATGATGAGTTTGATATGATCCTAGATTTGGTTTCTTCGGGAGGAGTCCCAAAGGTTTACAACTACCAGCATTCTTTGACTGGAATATCACCATTAATGGTGTTTGCTGGAAAGGGTAGAGTTAGTGATGTTTGTATGCTTCTCTCTCTTGGTGCAGATTGCCAGCTAAAGGCCAAAGATGGAACTATGGCGTTACAGTTGGCTGAACGAGAAAACCAGCAAGAAGTTGCTCAAATAATTAAAAAACACATGGAAAATGTGCCATGTGACACTGTGAAACAACACTTACTTGATAAATATCTAGCAACAGTAAATCCTGAACTCATTGATCTTGTTCTTATAGAGCAGTTACTGAGAAAAATATGCATTGATTCGGAAGATGGAGCTATCCTTGTTTTTCTTCCAGGGTGGGAAGATATAAATAAAACCCGTGAGAGGTTGCGTGCTAACCCTTATTTTAGAGATACTTCTAAGTTTGTTATTATGACACTTCATTCTATGGTTCCTTCAGTGGAGCAAAAGAAAGTATTTAAACGCCCACCTCCGGGCTGTCGGAAAATTGTTCTTTCAACCAATATTGTTGAAACTGCTGTCACCATTGATGATGTTGTCTACGTTATTGACAGTGGTCAAATGAAAGAAAAAAGTTATGATCCTTACAACAATGTATCGACTCTTCAATCTTCTTGGGTGTCAAAAGCAAGTGCAAAACAGAGAGAGGGACGTGCAGGCCGCTGTCAGCCAGGAGTCTGTTATCATCTTTATTCTAAACGTCGAGCATCTTCCATGCCAGATTTTCAGCTCCCTGAAATTAAGAGAATGCCAATTGAAGAACTCTGTTTACAGGTAATTTTAGATTCTTACAATGTATACATAGAGATTCTCTTTGTCAGAAAAAAGAAAATGGGTGGATATTTAGAGTCTTGTCCTATCGTTCGTCCAATTTCTGTTTGAAGTTAAATGGTGTTTTCTGCCTGTTAGAAGACAGTGAGATGTTTGTGATGTAATATTCTGCTGATTTTATTCTCATTAACCAGGTGAAGTTGCTTGATCCAAATTCCAAAATTGAAGATTTCTTTTCAAAGACATTGGATCCTCCAGTTTCTGAGACCATATCTAATGCAATTATTGTCCTTCAAGATATCGGGGCTTTGTCCCTTGATGAAAAAATTACTGAACTTGGGGAGAAGCTAGGTTGTCTTTCTGTTCATCCATTGATGAGCAGGATGCTTTTCTTTGCCATATTGATGAACTGTCTAGACCCAGCTTTGACATTGGCATGTGCTTCTGAGTATAGGGACCCATTCACCCTTCCCATATTACCAAATGAAAAGAAGAGAGCTGCTGCTGCTAAATTTGAGCTTGCTTCATTGTACGGCGGGCAAAGTGATCAGCTAGCAGTCATAGCAGCTTTTGAGTGCTGGAAGAATGCAAAACAGAGGGGCCAAGAAGCAAGGTTTTGTTCTCAGTACTTTGTCTCCTCAGGCATCATGAATATGCTGTTTGGTATGTGTAAGCAGCTTCAGACAGAACTAATTAGGAATGGATTTATTCCAGAAAATGTTTCAAGTTGTAGTCAGAATGCACATATACCTGGTATTGTCCATGCTGTCCTCACAGCTGGTTTGTATCCGATGGTGGCAAGGTTGTGTCCACCTCATAAAAATGGGAAACGATTTGTGGAGACTGCAAATGGTGCTAAAGTTAGACTTCACCCTCATTCAATTAATTTCAATTTAGCATTTAGGAAAACAAATGATTGTCCATTAATTATATATGATGAGATAATCCGTGGGGATGGGGGTTTGCATGTGAGGAACTGTAGTGTTGTTGGGCCCCTTCCATTGTTACTGCTTGCAACAGAGATTGCTGTGGCTCCTGCACAAGATAATGAAGATGATGAAGAAGATGAATATACAAGTGATGCTGATGCTGATGAAGATGACGGTGATGAGGATGCTATGGAGGTGGATAAGAAGACAGGTAGACGACCTGGGGATAATATTTTGTCTTCTCCTTCTAAGAAGGTTATAGTTGTGGTGGACAGGTGGCTTTGTTTTGGATCGACAGCTCTTGATGCTGCCCAAATCTACTGCTTGAGAGAAAGATTATCTGCAGCAATCTTATTCAAAGCAAGTATTTGTGGTGGTGTTCTTCTGGGCGGAAGCTTTGGAATGTATGCTTAATGTTGTGAAACTTTTCTCTAGTCTGATTCTTTGGTTAATATTTTACAGGTAACAAATCCACGGAAAGCTCTTCCTCCAGTTCTTGAGGCCTCTGTATATGCAGCAGCCTGCATTCTATCCCACGATGGGCTCTCTGGGAGTTCATCGCCAGCGGAATCCGTGGACTCACTGACTTCAATGATACAAGCAACCAAGATAGATAAGTCCATGCCAGGAAGAAGTCAAGGTACAGTTCAGAATCCAAGTAACTTCCTTAGATCACTTATGAGCCCCAAGACCCGCCAAAACTTGCCTTCCAATGGTAACAATCACAGAAGTAGGATACCTTCACACAAGGGAACAACCATAGGAAACCATTCGTCAAGCTACGTCGCTCCGCAACCTCCATTACAAGGATCCTCAGTAGTATGGTCGGGTTCAGGTATGCATGAAACACCGGGTCCTAGGGGGGATCCGTTTAAGCGGCCGCGTTAGAATTGATCTAAATAACATGGGTTAGTAGACAAGACAGTATTACGTTGTAGACAAGAAGATCAAATAGGAATACATATAAGCCTTAATGCTAGGTAGCTCCACTGATTAGGGAGGTGTATTGTTGGTGCTATGGATAGACTTCCATCCTATAGAATATAAGCTTTTGATTTTTTTTTTCCCCAACACATATATGATATTTTTACAATTTAGAAGGTAAAATTGAATTTATAAAATTCATTTTTTTCAATTTAAATTACAAAATTAATTTTCATGGACAAAAAATCTATCGCTTACAAATCCAATTCCTGTCTCTGTCCTGTTTGTTCAACTTACATGAGGAAAAAAAATATCACCGTTATCATTTCCACGATAACGAGGAATTTAAAAAAAGAAAGGCAAAATGGCAAAGGAAGAAGAAGAAGATCAGAAAACTGATCAAACGCCGGCGATGATCATAGCCATGATAGGTCATTCCGGCACACGTAAGTCAACCTTAGCTCACGCCATAACTTCAACACTCAGATTCACCCTCATGCACAAAGAAGACGTCCGTGACTGCACTCTTTCTCTCCAACAAGCCCTTCAAAAAACCTCACAACCACCGCACACTTCCGCCTCTTCTCTCCTCAATGACTAATCTTTCGACGTCGTCTGGCAACTCCCTTCCACTCAGCTCAAGCTCGGCCTCGGCGTCATCATTGATTCCCCCCTCTCTCGTCGGACCCACCCGGAGAAGCTGATAAAATAGGCGGGTTCGACGAAAGCCGGCCTTGTCATTGTGGAGTGTAAGCCGTCGGATGAGGGGGAGTGGCATAGAAGGCTGGAGAATCGCGGGAAGGAGGGTGATGAATTCGATCATCAATCCAGTTGGCATAAGCCGTCCACGCGGGGAGATCTTGAGAGTTTGATGGATGGATATGGCGGATGTGAGGAGTATGATGTTGGTGATGTGCCGAAGCAGAGGGTCGACCCCACGGCGGCTGTTGGGGCTTACGAACTTGCTTACGATGTGATTGAGTTCATTCTGTCTGCAATGCAATCCAGTAAATACAGACAAAATGACCAGAGGATTACAGATTTAGAGCCAAATGCTTGAATTTAGGGTTTTTTTTTTTATTTTTTATTTTTATAAATAATGTTATATTTGGGTTCATTTTTAAGTTTGGCCAATTTTAAAATTAGTTCTCATTTGTAATAAAAAAATAAAAAAAATCCTTTGAACGATTATACCCTCTACTCTCTAAAGGCTAATTAATGGATTGATTTCTTCTCTTAAAATTTCTTTGAAAACTTTATATAAAATTTTAACTAAAGCAATATAAAATTTGAATTATGTTTAAACTTTATAAAGTTATTTTCTTTTGATAAAGAGAGTTTAAACAAAATTATAATTTTATTGATAATTTTTTTCAGTTCTACAAATTTTGTGAAGAAATTTTTTTAATTTATTTTTTTAATAAAATTTATCAAAAATATTGGACAAAATTAAAATTTTTTTTTATAAATTTTGTTAAATTGTTATGTGATAGAGTGAAATTAACAAAATAAATATTTTTTAATTTATTAATAAAATTTTTTTTTGAAAGGGCTAGAATTAGTGCCCAACTTGAATCTAAATCATAGAAACAGAAAATCCTTAGAATTCTCAGAGTTTTGTTTTGAAAATGATCCAAAATTGAAACCCATTTAAATTTGAATCTCAATCTAGTTTTTGTTTTTTTTTTTTAATAATATTTGTTTAAATGTGCCACTTTTGAATAAAAAAAAAGTTTTGGCTCCCCCTCAAACAGCATTCACATTACTGCTTTGCAGACAGAACACTTGGGTAAAAACGTAACCAAATTTTTAGAAGGGTCACGTGTGATCAAATTTATGAAGAAAATTGAGCTGAGGCTAAAATTTTAAATGAACCTCAATTTTAAGCTATTATTAGAAAAACCCCAATTTACATGACCTTGCCGCAAAATAAAAAGATATTATGTACCTTCTTCAAAAAAGTAAGTGCCCTTTGGCAGTGATATTTATTTGTTTAGTGTAATTGAGAATTAAATACAAAAGGATGTACCTGTACGTATTGTTGCATTTATGGGATCTACAAATTGCCAACTACATGTAAAAAATTACAACAAAATTTATTCCATTGTAACACTATTTGCATAATTTCAGGAACACGACGTTTGGTGGGAGGATGCATTGCACCAGAATCGTCAAGATGGTCAGAACAATTATCAGTGGCTGTAAATAACTGGCTTCGGGTGACAAGGATAATTGATAACAAGTAAAATTACGAAATTTGATTAAAAAGGGTTTTTCTGGTTGATAAGAATATGGCTTTATTCCTTTTCCAGCTTAAATTTTTTATTAATTTCTATTGAATGGTCGGTGAGGTCAACCCTCATCTATTTGTCCCTTTGGTCTGTTTTCACACCAATTTTATTTATCATTTCAATCCGCAATATTTTTCTATTTCCGTTAATTAATTAAAAATTAAACTGGCCTACTTGTTTCCTTGAATTTCACTTTGCCCGAAAATTACGTTTTTAAGTCAATTGTAAGGTCTGTTGTATGTTCTGTTCTTGCAGATTCATCTCTATCTTCTACTTCTTTGATCTTTTTCTAATTTTTGATCGTCTTCTTCTCAGAATCTAGGTTATTCTCTTCTGGGTTTAGCTTCTTTTTGTATTTTTTGCTGTTCTTGGTATTTTTTTCAAGGCTTTGAATTGTAAAATATTATTAATTTTTCTCTCTTCTTCCTTCCGCGGAGTTTAGCTTCTTTAGATTCGTCTGGGTTCAGCTTCTTTTTGTTGTTCTTGTTGTTTGCGGTACTTTTTAAAGATTTTGAAATGTTTTATTGGGTAACCCATAGAAACTTTGTGTTCTCTTCTGTTTCAATGTTCCTAATTTGACTCTCATGCTAGTTCTGGAGTTTGTTTCATCTACCAAATATATGGCTACTTGCTACCGTGATTCGGTTCAATTTTTCTCGTTTTGAGACTTCTTCTCTTGTGGTTTTGTGTGGGTAGGATAGCTTTAGTCATCAGTTTTAGTTCGCAACTTTAGTTTATACATAAATCTCTCTGAGGAGATTTAATATTATTTCCTGAAAGTTTCAGTTTTTGAGATGATTGATACAATTATGGAAAATGGAAACGAAATGTCATCATCCTTGAGTTTTGCTTCATCATCTTATGTCTCTAATGGGTATACTAGTCAGCCTCCAAGTCCTGAACTTGGCTCAAATCTTGAAAGTTTGAGCTTGACCAGGCTCAGCAACAATCTTGAAAAGCTGTTGCTTGATACTGAATATGACTATACTGATGCTGAGATTGTTGTTGAGAGAAAATCAGTGGGTGTCCATCGCTGCATATTGTCTGCTCGCAGCCAGTTTTTTCATGGGCTATTTAAGCGAGAAAAGGACAATTCTGCGGATGGTGGTAATAAACCAAGTTATCTCATGTCTGAGTTGGTCCCTGACGGTAAAGTTGGATCTGAGGCTTTCAATGTTTTCTTGTATTATTTGTACACTGGAAAGCTTCAGCCATCTCCTCCAGAAGTATCCACGTGTGTTGATGATGCTTGTGCACATGATGCTTGCCGCCCTGCAATTAATTATACTATAGAGTTGATGCATGCTTCTGCTACTTTTCAGATAAAAGAACTGGTTTTGCTTTCTCAGGTAAGTACCCTTTTTCTTAAAAGATATTTGTATAGCACAAATGTTTTGCTGAGTGGCATACTTTCTGCTTGTTATAACATATATAGAATAGAAATATTTGTTTTGATAGAATCAAAGGGGAATAAATGTGAAGTAAATTCAATCATGGTACACAAATAGATAGAAAATCTATTTGTGTACCATTCGATTTCCTTTCTGGTTCCTTTGAGCTTACGACTTCTCTTCATCCTACAAGAGTTCGTTCCATTTGTTAAACTTTGCATTCAGTTTCAAACCGTGGAAATTTTATATTCTGTGCGCAGGTTTCAATTTCATAGATTTGCTCAAGTATGTCTAACTGTTATTTACTTTCCCCCAGTAATACTACCTTTTGGAGTAAATGATATGTATTTCTACATCTATATATTGGAACTATGACTATTTTTATTCCTAATTTTGTTCTTTGTTGACTCAATTGTCTTGGCTCTTTTGCAGTTGGCTAACGACAATACTTTTTATGCAGCGTCGCCTTCTTAACTTTGTTGAGAAGGCTCTTGTAGAAGATGTAATCCCAATTCTTGTGGCTGCCTTCAGTTACCAACTGAACCAGCTCCTCTCTCATTGCATCCAGAGGGTAGCAAGGTCAGATCTTGACAGTTTATGTCTTGAGAGAGAGCTTCCTCTTGAAGTTTCAAGTGAAATCAAATCAATCCGTGTCAAATCTCAGCAGGAGTCTGAAGCTAATGCTGCAGAAGTGGACCCTGTGCATGAAAAAAGAATCAGAAGAATCCATAAGGCACTGGACTCTGATGATGTCGAACTGTTGAAGCTTCTCCTGGAAGAATCTAATGTTACTTTAGATGATGCCTATGCTCTGCACTATGCTGCTGCCTACTGTAATCCTAAGGTTTTTAAGGATGTGCTGAATCTAGGCTTGGCTGACCTCAATCTTAAGAATGCTAGGGGACATGCTGTGCTTCATGTGGCTGCAAGGCGTAAGGAGCCATTGGTTCTTGTGGCGCTGCTGACCAAAGGTGCATGTGCATCAGAGACTACATCAGATGGGCAAACAGCTGTTGCAATCTGTCGGAGAATGACTAGGCCAAAGGATTATAATGAAACTACGAAGCGAGGGGAGGAATCTAACAACGACCGGTTATGCATTGATGTCCTTGAGAGAGAGATGAGAAGGAACTCAATGTCTGGGAACATGGCAATCTCATCAGAGGTGATAGCTGATGATTTACACATGAGGCTGAACTATCTGGAAAATAGAGGTGATTTTCTTTTACTTGTATCAATTAATTGTCTTCACAGAGTGTGTGCATAGTGCCCATGTTTTTGTTGTTTGTGCACTTTCATGTTAGCATCTCAAACAAGTCTGGATTCATGCATGTGCTGACAAACCCACGCAACCTTAATTAGTTTTTCCTGTTCTATCTCACCAGTGCTATTTATAAAATGATAATTTTTGACATCCAAGACATGATTCGTTATTTTGAGCAGCAAGGATTAATGATTATTTTGTATGATTGATACATAATGTACTTCACCGAAACACTTGTTACTAATTTTTAAGTGGAGCAATGATGTGAATGGGACAATTCTCCTTGTGCTATCATCAAAGAGTTTGTGATACACTGATGTTTCAGTGTTTTTGATTTGATTTTCAAACAATTATAACTTTTAAGCATCCTAAACGAACTATTTTAGCATTCTGAAAACCCACTAAAAGAATGTCATGGAAAACAGTTCCAGAGCAAATTGCATATGGTGGTGAATTTGTTTTTGGAAGCTACTCATTGCTTGGAACACACTGTTAGCTAGTTATATGGTTTTATCTACCTTTTTGGAGAGAGAATTGGGCATCCATATGATAATTGTTTTTCTGTAGAAGTTGCTGTGTCCTTTGAACAGCGGGATAGTTTGAAGTTGTGGACTGCAAGGCCTTTTACAATCTTAAGTGCATACATATTTGTGCCAGGGTTGAGTCTTTAGTGTCATGGCTCAGCCTTTGTTATCATTAGTCTCTTTTTTTTTTTTTGCAAATGAAAAGGTAAAAATATTTATTCCTATCCTGGACGGGTACCATAACAGTTTCTTAATATTATGCAGTGGCATTTGCGCGGTTGTTGTTTCCTGCTGAAGCTAGAGTAGCTATGGAGATGGCAGATGCAGACTCGACCTCTTTTTACAACGGCCTTTTGGCATCAAAATCAAAAGGATCAAGTGGAAATTTAAAGGAGGTTGACTTGAATGAAACTCCCTCCATGCAAGCCAGAAGAATCCAGTTGAGACTGCAAGCTCTGCTGAAAACAGGTATTATATACCTAGTTGATTATTGGACCTTAATATTTAGTGATGTTGTTTATATATGAAAAAGTACATGAATCTATGTTTCTCTTTCCATTTTTAGTGAAGTAAATTAGATATGCTCTATTTGGTTAATCATTAGATGTATCAAAAGAAACAGGGTAATTATTGGGACATTTCTTTTCTCAATAAGATGATAGAAAGCATTATACCACCAAAGACATTTATTGCGGGACTGCCTTAAGGACATTTGTGCCCTTGAGGATTTAAATGTGCTTAACTCTTTAGCACTAAATCTCTCAGGATCTGCTCTATAACTGTTTGGACCTGAGGGTCCTTAACCATGCCATGTTTACCACAGCGAGATATCGTTAGTTTTTGGACCTAATGGATGTTTACGGCAGTCGGAGATCTTGTACCTAGTCATTTTCTTGACATCTGTGGACGGTTTTCCCGTCCTATTGAGAATATATTCTGGAAATTTAGACTTAACATTTTCTTCGTTTGTGGCTAATGGATTATAAACTTATAAAATTTTTGGCCAGTAGCAATGGATTGGTTATCCTTAAAATGCTAACGGTTGAAATATTAAAACTTTAAAAACTTATAGCGGGTAACAATAGTTAAAGAAAAAGCTTGGATGTTATACACCAAATTGGTTTTGTAGAGGATTTTCTGAACTTTCTATGATTGCAGTGGAGACAGGTCGACGGCACTTCCCTCATTGCTCTGACGTGCTTGATAATTTTCTGGATTTTGATCTGCCTGATACTTCCTTACTCGAAAGGGGTACCCCTGAAGAACAGCAAACGAAAAAGAAGCGGTTCGTGGAACTGAAAGAAGACGTGCAGAAGGCATTTTACAAGGACATGGCTGAGAAAAATCGGTCAGGTTTGTCATCATCCTCGTCGTCGTCATCTTCTCCGAAGGAAGGTGTAAAAAGCAAGGATCGGAAAAGGTGATGCTCATATTTGTTTTTCATTTTCTAGGAAACAAAGACACTGCAGGGAGTTTGATTGGGACTTGTTCCAGGTGGAGATGCTTAGAGCCTCTGTCGAGGCTAATTTTGTACATTAGATTTAAAACTTGCATAACTACGTTTATTTTCCTAGGTATTTGGCTTGTAAAATATTAAAATTTCGAAGAATTTTCTTATTTTCGAGAAAAATTCCCCTCTGAGATTGTCGTAAAAAAAAAAGTTATTCTTAGCAGCAGCGTATGTTATAGTTTTTGATTAAATTTATGTATTGTTAAAAAAAAAAGAAAAATGCTTTGCCTCGGCGAATTGGTTAGTGTGACAATGTTGTAGTTGAAATCATGACATGGATGACGATGCTGAATTTGCATTGAAATTTCTTGGACTGATTTGGATGATTTTCATATTTATTAATTATTATGAATTTGATTGATAATTATGGGTGTTTTTTTTTTTTTGGGTAAAGACTTAAATTGGGTTGTTGTTGGAGTGGATTTCAGCTTTATGTTTATTTATATATTTTTTTAATAATAATTATTGTCAAATTAATCAATTACGAAATTAAAAATTATTAAATTGAGAATGACTTCCTAATGCAGATCTTTCTCTAAACGAAATTTTTTCACGAAACGACGACGCTTCACTCTGTTGATGTTGATCGGAAAGCTTCTGGCTTTATGTGGTTAATTACTAATTAGTATTCTTGTTTGGGTTACGGTTAGGAATATTGAGAAACGTTGTCATTGCGTGAGGGAACGCCCGTGAAAGGCTGATTGGTTCCTTTCCCTGTCTCCATGCGTTTTTCTTTTCCCTTTTAAGCACGAATTCGAAACCCAATTCTAACTTTTAATACTGTAAAGTAATTCATTAGTTTTTTTTTTAATTAAATAATAAAACTACAATAAAAGGCAGAACGAAAGAGAGAGAGAAATTATTTCTTTTCCCGCAACTTCTGGTGGCTTCTCTCTGTTTCAGTTTCGGGTACGGAACCCACCCAAGTTTCTAATATTCATATTTCATCTTCTGTTTCTGGGATTGAATCAAGCACTTGTTTCAGTTCTATTTATGTTTTTTTCTTTTTTCTTTTTTTTTTTAAGTTGATACTGTTGTTATTCTTTCTCAGTTAGCTTAAGAATCCGTTTGGTTCTGTTCTCTGTTTTTATATGTTTGGATTGAATTGCACGTAGCATTGATCATGGGTTTTTGTTTTTCTTTATATGGTTTGGATTGGTTTATTGATATTCGTCGTCGTCGTAGTAGTAGTAGTAACGACCTGTGTCCCGTAAATATGAACTGCCTAGACAAAAAATTTTGACTGCGCTTTTCGCTATGGATGATTGCAAGAGAATAGAAAAAGGCTAAGTGAGTGAGCCAAAGTCTATTATGAGATATTTTGCCATGGCTATCTTTCGTTCATGTCTTTGTATCTCCAATTTCCGTGGATAAATGTGAAACATTCAATTATTTGCTTTTCTTCTGCTTCTTTATTTTTTCAAACTCAGGCCTTGGTGGCACTTAGGGGCAAGACTTTAGGTGGGGATTTTGGTTTCATTTTCTGGGGCATAAGTTTCTCACTAATATTTGTTTCATATGTTAATGGAAAGGTTAACTTTTTGGCTTTTTCCCCTCTGTTTTCATACCTCTCCTTTTCCTTTCCTCCTGTTTCATTCCCACAGAACAACTATTTGAATGGGCAGAGATATGCATTTCGTAGAGGTTTGAGTAATCTCAATTTCATAAACTAAGTTGTGTTTTGAATTTTAAGAACACGTTTTGGATTTCCTATAAATTTGTGTAAAATAGCTTTTTTATCTTTTTGTTTGGGATGTTTGTTTATCTCACTAGACCATTAATCATTTTGATTTGTCAGCTTCAATTTCAATTATTCTTTTTAATGAATTTTAGATGACCAGTAGTATTGTTTCTCAGCTGTGCGGGCTTTATTTTAAGCGTTAAATTGTTCAGATTTTGTCTCTACCTCTTTCCTTACCTCAACTAGCCTTGTAGAATAGAGATGAAGCCTTTGAATTAAGGCACATTTATTTCAATTATTATTCACCTGACTGATTTGCTAGCAGATAAAAGTGTTAAGCTGACTAAAATAGGGCGTGGAAGATGATTATGTGAGATATATTTTCTTCTTAGTTTCCTATTCTATTTTATATGGACAGAACATATACTGATATATACTTTATTCTAAGATCAGTAATTTTCTGTTTTAGAAAAATGCTCCTTTTGCTTTATATTTTTTTCATATTATTTTCTAATTGCTAATTTATGTTGTGTGTTGTCTTCTACCTTGTTTATTCACAATAGAGGTGAAACGAAAGAACGTACAGAAGAAAACAATACATAATATCTTGAGAACATAAAAGAGCCTATTTTGAGATCTATTTGCAAGGAATATCCTATAATCTATAGGCACAACCATGGAATTCAAATCTTACCAGAACCAGGCTGAGTCACTGCTAAAGGAGTATATATTGTCAGATCCATTTGTCCCATACACTTCAATTATTGGTGGCATTTTTGCTTGCAAGATGGTATGTCTTTATCATTACTTGTTGCAATTGTATTTGGCATAGTATGTTTATGAATTTACCCATCTTCTTTCTTCAGTGAAAATATTTTCAGATAGGCAAATTCTTATTTAATAAGTTTTGTATTTTTATATCTTCTGCTTTCCATGAGCATGTTTTCCTTTTCAGGTCTATGATCTTTCCCAAATGTTTAGTGCTCTTCACTTTAAAAGTTATTCCAGTTTCTCAAGAATTCAGCAGGTGGAGTGGAGTAACCGGTAATAGAATATTTTCAGTAAGTTCAATGACATTTTTTTCCTATTGATATAAAGATTGACCATTTTTCCTTACATCACCTACTTGTGCAGGGCCATATCAACCGTTCATGCCATTTTTATCACAGTTATGTCTTTGTACTTCGTGTTCTGGTCAGATTTGTATTCGGACCATCTTGCTGGCCTTATTACATTACGTAGTTCTTTTCTGTCTATATTCACATTGGGGGTGAGTGCACCTTTTCATATTCCTTTTTGTTTAAATTATGAATTTTAGTATTTTTTAAAGTTCTGGTAACCTTGTCTGTTTGGCACTAAAAATGTAAGATATTTAGGTGTTTAAGCTTGAACTTTTCTTGTTGTAAAAGTATGGATAACAAATGCATATTATTGTAGCTATGCATTGTAAGTGTACATCAGCTGGAAAATTTCTTTGAGTTTGTTTGTTGTTGAAGAGAATGCAATTTGAGGTTAATTTTTGTTTGTTGTGTCAAACATAGTATTCATGGTATATCTAAATATTTTAATCCATGCCCTGAATATCAAGTAAGGTATTAAGTAAATGAATGTAATTTTTATTTTCTTTCTTATGGTTATTGATGGATGGGAAAAGTATTAAGTAAATGAATGTAATTTTTATTTTCTTTCTTATGGTTATTGATGGATAGGAAAGGTCGTAATATTCTCTTGTTGATTTCTTGGGTCCTATTTGAGTTAGAAATTTGATTAAGATTGTGGAGAGAAAAGTAGTGAAGAGTTGCATTGTGTGACTTCTTTCAATATAAGGTAGAAAATCTGTTTTCAAGTAAAACTCTGTAGCATCTGATGAAACAGTTGCTTCCTGAAAGTGAAATTACTTATGTTTATTATCCTTTTCTGTTTCAATTATGTTTTGCGGGTTCACTGTGGAAGATGGCTTTTGTTTCAATATTTTTTCATGCACCATTCACAGAATTTTGTTTGGAGAATTAATTCTGGTGGAAGTTTACGAGTAGACATGTTGATTTGATTTTGAAATATATGTTATTATGCTTCCATTGTTTAAGTCAGAAAGTGTGTTACAAGCAAAATAAGGTAGCTAGTATTAAATTTTAACCGGGGAAACAATATCATGAGAAACTTAACTTTTTAGATATGCCAATGACATGGCATATTCACTGTTTTCTTATGATGGGGTTGCATGCATAAAGTTTCCACTGGGAGCGAGTTGTAGTTGTTATATTGCCAGGTGGAACCCTTAGTGGTGGTTTGAATGGCATATCCTTTAGGACATACCATATCTAATGAGTTTCTTATCAATTAATAGTTGTGGGTCTGCAACTAATTCTCAGTTTCAAATGTAATGCACTCACTGAGGGATTCTGTGCTGAAAAAAATAAATAAATAAAAACAAGTGACAAGATGAAGATAATACATTTTACTGAAATGTGCTGTCACTATCTTATATATCACCGAATGTTAGCATTATTACAAGTATCTTCAGATATCGCTGAACATTAGCATTATCGTAAGTATCTTCAGATATTGCTGAATGTTAGCATTATCGTAAGTATTATTTGGATATCTCTGAATGTTAGCATTATCCAAATTATCCTACCCACTTCACATCAGCTGGCATAAAAAAAAAGGTCCTTCATATCGTCTCTTTCACCTGCTAGTAAGTTCTATCTAGTTGACAAGTTTTTGGCATGATGCTTAAGTGAAATTTTGACAGGTTTCTGTTGGTTACTTTCTTGCGGACCTTGGGATGATAATCTGGTTTTATCCCTCTCTTGGTGGAATGGAATATGTAAGTGCTGCATCTTTTGGAACTGAACATACTTGAGCCTATAAGTTTCATTTTCTTTCAATTCTTTTTCCTTTTTCCTGTGCTTCGGGAAAGTGGTTTGTCGAGGGCGGATGAGACTATAATCTCAAGTAATTTAATATGAAACTGATCTGCCAAATGATAATTACATAAATCTTTCAGGTGCTTCATCATCTTCTTTCATTGGCAGCGGTAGCATATTCTATGTTGACAGGGGAGGGGCAGCTTTATACATACATGGTACTTATCTCTGAGACCACCACTCCTGGAATCAATTTGAGATGGTAATTTCTCATTAATAAATCTGTCATTACAGCAGTATGTTTCTTGTTTTCTGTTTTTGCATAAATTGGGTTTGTGTAGGTATCTCGACACAGCTGGAATGAAGAGGTCCAGAGCCTATCTCATTAATGGAGTTGTAATATTCTTGGCTTGGCTGGTAGGTGAAATCATTCAATAGTCTTTCATTTTTTTTTTTAAATAAAAATTTAATTCCATAATCTTGTTATTGGAAGATGCCTCATGATTAACACTCTTGCTATTGACATTACCTCATAATGACATTTTTATATCGCACTTT
This sequence comes from Swietenia macrophylla, assembly GCA_032401905.1. Lineage (NCBI taxonomy): Eukaryota > Viridiplantae > Streptophyta > Magnoliopsida > Sapindales > Meliaceae > Swietenia > Swietenia macrophylla. The sequence goes on along the minus strand of CP135579.1, from coordinate 12,120,257 downwards.
ACTGAAATATAGAGTTACGTGCAGGTTGCCAGAATACTTCTCTTCATGTACCTTTTTTACCACATCTATTTGCATCGTGATCAGGTAATAGTAGTACTTCCACAACTTAGCTGATAATATCAAGAATGTGGTGTGGAGTTCACTAGCAGAACTGGTATTTATAAAAAATTATCAAAGCTAAAATTCTAAAACTTTTTTGCTGCTTGTTTTGCATTGTAAGATATGATGGACTCACTGTTTCATTGTTTTGGGAATTCTAGTTGTTCCAGCAGTGTGTTGTTTGTATGCCTAGAAAATGGAGCAAAGGGACTGATTTTGTTGGGATCTTGTTAGTACTTTATTTTGTATTGTTTGCTATAAGATCCCCAATTCATTTTCCATCACATTTTTAGCTAAGAGATTGTGAACTTAAATCTAGAAGCGACAGAACTATGCTTATAAGGCCAAAAATTTCCCCTCCTTTGGCATGCTTGCTTTCCATTAGTAAAAGACAATTCCTTCATTGTTTGTGGACTGGCCCCTCCTTCATATCATATGATCTTGTGCTATTTTCCTATTCCCAAGTATACAAAAATGCCTTAGTATGGTTGCTTGCATACACAAACTTGACAATACAGCATGCTCATGTTACCAGGAGAACATAGTTACACTGAAATAATTCAAGCATCATTAAAGTAAAAGGAAAAAAAAGTAAAAAAGGAATCCTGGTCTCTGTTGTTATTGAAATTTTTATTGGAAATTTATCCAGTGTCAAAAAAACTGCTTATTATTGATTTCACTGATATACTAGCACTCCACAAAGACAAGATATGAATATATTTCTCAATGGTTGTTTTTATACCTTTTCACTCTCATTTTATCCTCTTCATATTTTTGTTGTCTTATTTTCAAAATCTAGTATATGTAAGTGATTTTGGCCTAAGCTGACTTCTTATCCATGCAACTAAATGTGATTGATTAATCTCTGAAACTGTTATTAAAGCTGTGTCTTGGTATGGGTTATGATGCCACTAGTGGTACGTTCAACAGAAGGTCACCACGCTGGCATAAAACCCTTACATATTGTATGAAATCAAACATCACACTACCATTCATTTCTCGAGATGACACTTCATTGTCTTAGTTTCTTTCATCAACGAGCTCTAATGTTTTGTAATTGACCAGGTTAAGCAGTTGCATACCTATGGACAAATATTAGTATTTGTTGTGCCAGTGATTCTCAGTGTCATGAACCTGATGTGGTTTGCAAAGATTATCAAAGGACTAAAGAAGACATTGGCGAAGAGGCAGTGAAAGGATGCAGGGATTTGCGAAATTGAGTAGGCGGCATTGCCCAAGAGAGGCCAAAGGGTACCTCATATTTTCAGTGAGTATTGGTCCTCTGCTTAGGCACTCCTGTACATATGTAAATTGTAATCATGGTATTCATCTCAATATGAATGTGTTCAGATAGGAGTTCCGTGTAAAGTTGAGACATAATCCAGTGAAAGAAAGTAGTGGGCTGTATATCTTCCGGAAATGGAATATAGGACGGAGAGGAGTGCAAGAGGAAGTAGCTGTCTTCTTGCTTCAAGTTGTAAATTTCGACATGCTAACTTGGATAAACTCGTCAATGTGCCAATAATAAAATTGGCATCTTACTTCATTTGAGCCATTTTCTGGGCTGAATGTGCCTGGTTTTTGCTCCTCTTGATGGTTCAGATAACTGTACTGTCACATTGCCTGGGAGGAGGATTGACGCCCCAATGATTTATGCAACTCTGCAGTGCTGCTACCTCGCAAAGTGCTGCATGATGCATCTTTATATTCTCTGAATATGAAATTTCATTACTAGTGACGAAGCATCACTTATTTAAGAATCAAGAATAAATGATTTTGACACCATAAATAAATTAAAATAAATTAATTTATTTAAATAATTATTATTTTTAAAGTTATAAGAGTGTAAAGAAAATTTTTAAAGTTATATTAAATATCTTAATAATAAATATTTCTTGTCAAGAATAAGCAGTTAAAATTTTTTTTATTAAAATATAAATTTTATTTAAAATTATAAAATAAATTGCAACAATTTTAAAAAAGGAGTTTTATTTCTACAAGACATATGGAAACGTACCCATATACATTAGAATCAATTTCTTTTAGGAGTACAAACTATATTTGCAGTAAACATACAAGGGTCAACATAATGACAAAGTGAAGATGGATTAAGTCTAATTTTGAGTGGAGTAATTGTTTAATTAGATGGCCAGATCCAAGTTTAAGTCATGATTGGTCCTAATTGATTGGAAATCTTGGAGATTATTATCATTGTTAGCAAAATTAAAATCTAATATTGAACTATATTGGTGACTTTGCCATGATTCCCTTGACATTGAAGGAGTGCTGAAGGAAAGTGAGAGGTCACAAATTTCATTTAGCCCCCCAATTTCTTCTTCCTTTGACATTTTAGCCCCTATGCTTGTGCGTGAATCCTGCAAAATCGAGATAAGATAGTATGTTGAATTAATTTAATGCCACTTCATTGATGTTACCATCATCATCTTTGTCTTGTATATAATTACCCGGTGTTCATCATCACCAGCTGCTACCGCTTTCACGTTGCTTTCCTCGGAGAAGATCACTTGTTTGAATTCATTACTCCTCTCAGTCTCGTATTCCCAATCTATTATGTATTCATTTCCTACTTGCCTGTAAAAGTAAGTTTACAGGTTTTATGGCCCCATAATATATTATGAATTCATAAACAGGTAGGTAGGGTACCTCTGAGTTGGAGAGCAAACGGAGAAGATTCCAAGATTTTTGTAGTTCTGTCTTCTTCCTCTTTGCATCTGCAAGTTCTTCCACCTGATGATGGCATCGTTGCTGCTGCCATTGTTATGATTCTTCATGTTTCTGTGCATCTAATTAATTATACAGTAAACCAACTGTAAATAATTAATTATTTGATTAGTATTCAAACCCTTCCAACATTAATTCTTAAACAAAATCTATCTAATTATCATAATTGTACTATATATCTATAAGCATTATATCATACGTTTTCATGCTTGTCATCAATGACTTGGCTCTACATAATTGTACTCCCCAAGTATCAGAATCTAGTGAGGTATTAAATCATGTGAAGAGAATGTGATATCAAAAGGCAAGAAGAACATGTGTGATTAAAATTTAATTTACAACCACCACAACCATCTTTAATTACTCTTTATCTTCATTATAAGCTTGTAAGCTTTCTGTGTCACCATTTGGCTCTACTTTTAAAGTATAGTGCTTTTGAATTTTTTGGTAATTGAAGTCCAGTAGTATTAAGTACGATACATATTTTTAAAGACAGTCCTTCATATAACTACAGACCTATAAACCTAATAAGTTCAAATATCATATATTTATTGTCACTAAAAGTGGCAGAGAACACAAGGAATTAACCAGTTAGGATTATTCTGAATGTATGTATATATATATATATATGCTCATAATTAAAGCATAGAAACCATAATAAAGAAATGATATTCATTTTCCAACATGGCAAAAAATTAATAAAACAAGTCGTGGAATGGTTTTATATTCAATTAATCAATCAAGAAGGAATCTGTTTTACGTGCTTCAGATCTTCTAGCATTTATGTAGTAGACTTATACAGTCCTATTTAGTTAATTAATTGTAGATTAATTACACTGTATCCGAACCTTAATTGTGAATAATCCATCGTAAGCATATGAAAAATATGGGAAATATTTTAATTTGTTCTGCTCATCTCCGAAGGACGTACCTGAAGATGGCTCTTTATATGAGAAATCTTCAGTCCTTTTACGTTCATCATCTGCAGAATTCGCTTTGGTGTTGCTTCTGCAAATCCCACCATATGTATATACAAATTAGTCCATGAACAAGAAAGAGAGCTGCTGATCAAAACGCAGTTTTAGCTAGGGTTTCTGTCCATCAAAATGATAAAGCTACTTTTAATTCATACAAGAGTGCTTCCCATAAAGTTCTTTCCCTCACAGTTTGCTACCCAGAATCACTTGTTGTTTATTAGAACACAGCATAGTTTTCAGAGAGACAGATCCATACATATATATATATACACACACACATCCAAACGACTGAAACTTACTATATTTTCCACCAAGGCGTTCAACAACTAGACAAAATTGTTCATGAAGCTCCGGCGTCCAACGCAGACGAGGCAGCTCCGATTTGTTGTACTGCCTCACTCCGGAAGTTCTCTGAGAATTATTCCTCATGGTTTAGCTAGCTAGGGTTCAAGAGAATTAGAAAATGAAGCTCATATCTGGTCAGAATTCAGGTCACCACAAGACAAAGAGGTAGGCCTGCCTGGGTTTGAATATGAACAGGAACGCAGATGGTTCAAACCTTACACAAAAAGACACAACACACGTCGGTCCAAGACCATAGACTTTTATACAACTAATATCAATGTGTGTAACAGTTTTCTATTTCAACATGCTTTTCATTTATTAATTCATTAAAGTATTGTTTTTTTTTTTAATCATCATTCGTTGGAATATTATAGAATTTTTAAACACAAACTAACTATGATAAGATTTCACCTTGTTATTGGAGTATGTCGCCAGAATGGATTGTTTGAATTTCATTCATGGGTTCATAATTCAATTCTAGGATATAGTAATCCACTTTAATTACTAAATTTTAATTAAGCCATTAAGTCCAGACCCAGACCCACCTTTATTGTGCATAAATAATACATTAAATGTAACATTTATTCAATTTTTTTCCACTCTCTTGTTGTGTTATGTGTTTATATTAATTATATTTAATTTTTAAAATTTTATATTAATTATTTTAAATTTTATGTTAATAAATATAAAATATATCTTAACCCTAGTTACATACTAAAAAATAAAAATGTTATTATTTATCAAATCGTATTGTTAGCTTTATTTTATATATATATATATATGTATGTAAATTTCAAAGTTTAATTATTAGCACAATGATTATGTTCTTCCCACAATATAATGCACGTTTGTGTATGTGCTAAAACCTATGACATGCACATGCAATGCATTCTTTCTTTTCTTTTCTTTTCTTTTACTTCATTTTGTTGCTCCATTCACTGTCTTGATACATAAAGAAAGAGAGGCCACAGCACTGCAAAAAGCAAAGGGTTTAAAAGGCCAAGTTAGAAGTCAATTAAGTGGGGAAGTGCATCATAAATATAATAAAGAAATTATCCAAAAGAAGCATCGATTTCTTCAAAGAAAATAGTTTGTTCTCAATTGCACTCTTGTCAATGAAAGGCGGTGCCTACTTTTGGACCCATTTTCTTTTTTCTTTCTATATATATATATATATATACAGTCGTTTCTTCTGCGTTTGCCGTGTTCATTACTTCACTCTCTTTCTCAAATTTCAATGTGCAAGAAAACACAACCCCAGCTTCTTCAATTAATTAATTCATGTTCCTGTCGCTTATGGTACATGCATATAAATGGATGTACATCCCAATACATTCTTTGGGAAAGTAACGAGGATAATCGACAGCCAAGAACGATGTTGATAATGAAACCTCCTACCTTTTATTTTAGAGTCAATTAATCGGCATCTTTAAAAGCTCTTTTTCCTCCCCCCATATTCTATCTTCTTATATATTTCACACACACCACAATTAATGTTGCTTGGAAATTACGTACCTGCTTTTTATTACTTTTGAACATGAAGATGGATGACTTTGAGAATTTCATTTGACTAATTGGAATCATACAAATGAATCCCTCGTGCCCAAATATATGAACCGAGAAAGGAGAATTTGATTCTTTTTAATTTTAATGAACACCAGCCATTTATGACAGTGCACCATTGTTATCCTCGGCTTAATTCTAGTCATCCGTTTGTTTTCACAAACACTATATATATATATATATATATATATAATAGAACGGAAATATAAAAATAATAAAAATAAAAAAGGGTTGCCCCGTGTTTTTAAAAAGAACTATCGAAAATTTTCTTATATTTTAATTAATTAATTAATTCAAAAATAATTTAATCTTCGTTATATGAAATGAAGATGAAGATTAAGTTAGTGTTTTCTGTCTCATTCGTCACTGTTATTAGAAAATTATTCCAGCTAAGCCTCACAAGTGTTTAGTATGTCTATATAATAGAGAACAGATATGTTCCACGTTTTGCACGAGGGTATACACTGCATTATATATTTTTCTATTTGAATAAAATTGATTTTGTGCTTATGCTATGTTGGGCCCATTTTTTTAAATTGGTTCCAGCTACTTAATAAATCAAATATAACGTAATATTATATTAAATATTATATATATATATATATTATTTAAAAAATTATATATAGCTAAATGATTGCTATTGAATATCCTACTCGCTACTATCATCTCATCCTTCCAATTCTATGCTATTTAATAAATCATGTTAAATACTTTGTAAATTTTAAAAAAAAAAATCATAGAACAATATAATTAAACAACATTTACTTAAAAATTGTGTAATAATCAAGACATTTTTACTTCAAAATTTAATTAAAAAGGAGATATAAGTACAATATAAATGATACATTTATCTAATATTAAATTTAATTATAATTATAATTTTTTAATCATAGTTTAGCACGTTTAAATTTGTTATATTTTTATTTAATAAATATATATTTAATTAGTTAATTTTTATTACTGTAATATTTGATAATTTTACTACAGTCATAAAATTAAAAATATAATATTTAATTTTAAATATAATTTAATTGTTATCGGAAATAATAAACAATTTATTACATTGGACTGATCCCATACATGCGTGACACTAAGCGCAGATTTGATTTGTAAGGACATTCGTTCCCCCTCGAGACTCGAAGCGTATACATCACACGCTTCGGAAACCAACCCGAAGAAACCCTGGTTAGTCTACGTGTCGACTGTGTATGGCGATTGTTTATAGTAGCGTACGCGCATGCACGCGCGAATTAGTTTAATTTGCGAGGCATTTTGTTTCCCTCGTTCGGATATTTCAAATTTCAAAAACGACGCAACAACTCACTCACTGTTAAATCACCGATTTAAATCCCCAAAAATTAAAAGAAAAAAGATAGGGTTTCATTATTGACATTGACAGGAGAAAATCAAGAGACGATATTATGATATGATAAGCTCGTTGCTGAAGCGTGAAATCGGTCGTATTTGCAGATCGGCGGTTAGATTTCTTGACATAACAGTGTCGACGGCCATGGGCTGTTTTTTCGGCTGCTTTCGTATCAAGGACGATCGCTCTCGTATCTCCCATTCTACTTGCCGTAAACACACCGTAAGCTTCTCTGTGCTTTGGTTTTGATTCTTGGGAGTATAGGTTTGCTAGGAAGCACATTGAAATTGACATGGAAAACTTATGTTGTTTGGTTTGATCAGCAACCTGTGATATCGAAAAACCGTCTATCGTCTCTGTTTCTATCCGAAGGTGAATTTTCCTTCTCTTTAATTTGATTTATTTTTGACAATTCATTGTGCAGATGCGTGTTTGTTTCTGAATTGAAGTTCCTTTTTTTTTTTTTCGCCTGTTTTGACAGAGAAAGAAGATCCTTGGAGCAACGATATAGAAAATCAACGTTTGGATTCTCCACAGATCGACAAGAGCCTCAAGGACGAGGTACGGTACGATTAGCTTATTTGATACTTAAATTTGTAGTATCACGCATTATTTTCTGCTGTTAAGTTTCTGAACAATTTCTGTTGATTAAGCATGTGGAAGCAGTGTAGCAATCAAATTGTACCGATTATGATGTGACACCTGAAATTTGTATTTATAGCTGAGAGGCACTTGAGATACCAGGGACTATGTAGCTGAGTAATTATTTTCTATTGATCACAACTGTTTTTCTATTATTGTTTAGTGCAGAAGTGATGATGCTTAAGCAATTTCTCATACATAGGAATGCTATTTTCCTCATTTATAGAAAAAAGTATTATTTTCCTCATCAACTATGTGCAGTCGAAAGTTGATCATATGCTGATGGTGATGTTGAGCTTTGAATAAATAGGGAGTTCAAGTTTCTTTGGATCATTTTCTTAATGTTTCCTATAGACCCCTCAAAAGTCAAAATTGAACAACCGGCTCTTCATTAGTCAGTTCATTATAATTTGTCACATTACTATATATAATACCTTTAGCATATACCTCATAGTGTAACGTAGTCAAAATAGCTTATAATTACTCGAATTAAATTTAAGTGGGGGCTTAAATTTTTTTATATAATCTTTTTATTTGGGATACTTAAAAATGTATAATCTGTTCAAGTTTGAGCTCATCACTGTGCAGGGATTAACTCTTTCACTGTTTTATACAATTAAAAATTTATTTTCAAACTATTCAAATGTTTTCTCTATTTATCATTATTTTTTCAATCAAACTTTCCCATGTACTGAAATTTTATTAATTGAATAAATTTTATTTGCAGGCCAAGTTTCTTAAAGCATGCGGTACTTTACCTGAGACACCTGCAGAAATTCGGAAAGCATCTCAAAAGTTAAAAGGTTCACCTTCGTATGAAAAAGATGCCGAATCTTCAAAATTCCATTCATGGCTCGCTAATACATCCATCACAAAACTTCAGGTTGAAAGACAATGTGTTCAGCCCCCTACTCCGTTCAAACTCTCTGAAGAATGGGGAAGGGGATCAGATTCCTTGGAGCACACTCCTAGCAGGTTGGATATATTAGTTAACATATTGTCACCAACCAATTGATGCACAATAATTTTCTCTAAACCATAACTCTTAACCACGGGTTGCTCAGTGATTTGCTGAGGAATATTATCCCTACCTTTCCTTTTAGTGTTAGATAGCAAAAATTGGTTTCCAGGTTATAACTTTCTGATACATGTATGTTTTTGACATAATGTTACCATGTAAGCGTACATAACACAGGAAGGATGTCTATCACCTCAGTATACCACTATTTATTTGATTGCTATAACTCTATTATTTGAACCCTGTAGACTAACACATTTTTAATGTTAAATGTTCTTTGCAGCTGTATATCCAATGTATATAACACTGGAAGGATCTCTATCAGCTCTGACGGCAGTGATGCAGGGAATGCTAGTATGGCAGTGAAGGTTCATGTTAATCAAACTGACAACGTTAAGTCTGTTTCACCTTGGATTTCAGGCACAAATGACCAGTGCAGGGGCAAATCTGTGCGTTTCAAATGTGATATTGATTCACCTTCCTCTAACGGTTCTTCATCTGGCAATAGAAGCCAAAGTTCCTGGATGCATGAATCCCCAGCCAAGCAGAATGTGTCAAAGACTTCACCTAGTCCAACCCCGTTAAAGCTTTCTGATGATATGCAAACACCTGGAACTGTATTCCCTGCAAACCTTACAAATTTGGCAAATGGGAATGCGCGGATCAGGTCTCAGTATGTACACTCAGTATTGAACCCAGTTGAGAATGATTCACAATGGAGGGCAATGAAAAATGAGCGTTTTGACTCCGTTCAATCAGTTGAGCTTGGAGAGTCTCTTGAACCATTAGAAAATGCAACTCCTAAACAAGAAGTTAGAACAAAAGAAAATATTGTTGGGAAAGATGTGAACGTAGAAGCAAGCTTATCTAATTGGTTGAAGCCACCATTCTCTGCTTATGATGATGATAAGGCTGCTACTGCTTCCAGAAAAAGTCCTTACTTTGGTAGAACGCCAGGAGATAGACCTATCATTGGAATGGTTGCCGCTCACTGGAATAAGGATGAAATTTCTCAGATAGCGCCCAAGTGGTGGGACGGAAATGGCATCCCAAATTCAACTAATAAATACAAGGAGGTACTATCGTTATCTATTTAGCTTTGTTCTCAATTAATTCATTTGTTTTGCTCAAGGATGCTGCACTCAATACTGCTGGTTTTCAATACAGGATCAGAAAGTTAGCTGGCATGCAACACCATTTGAGGAGAGGTTAGAAAAGGCATTGTCTGAAGAGAGTTTCATCTCTCAAAGGTAAGCTGCTACTTCACAGAATGTGCAACGGTACAGATACAAGTTAAAAAGTAAAGCTGAAGGGATTGAGATAACGAATTATTTTTTCATGTCTGCACTGTTAGTTGCATATTTTAAGGATATGAAGCATCGATTTATTTTTGTTTTTCCCTTTCCAGAACGTCATTGGCTACTAGAAATCTCTACATTAGCAGGAATGTTTTGTGGCATTGCTTAAATGGTATAATGAATGTAAAGAGAATTTGAAAAAAATAAATCGTAGTTATCCACGGGTGAATGAGATGTAATTTGCTTATTTAAAATACACTAGATCATTGAATTATGACTATTGACTTTTCTGATCTTCAGGAAGAATATCGAACGGAATCCCATGGTTTTTGATGAGACAGAAGAAACTGATACTGCTCTTTCTCAGTTGCGACATTCGCCACATTCCAAGTCGGTTGTTTCTTACTGATGTTGTTTACCAGTGTCTTCACTGTAGAGTTCGACTATGAGTTTCTAGGACTTGAATCGAAGTTTTTATATTGTTGAATATCATAATTGTCTGAAGAGTCAATTGAACAAAGAAAGTTGTTTTTGGGAATTATCTTGGTGCTACTCGGTAATATCGGCATCATTGTGCGAATGTAAACCAGTAGTACAACATTTTGCGCGCATCAATGATGCATTGATGCCTACATTTTTAGTTCTGATTTCATTTGCTCCCATTGATTGTCTGATTAAGTATAATCTTTTTTTTTTTTTTTGGCGAATTAATAATGCAGGCTTCATTTGAAATTGTAACTGTTTGGTAAACAACTTATGGTAAAATTTTGTACTTTTTTTTTAATAACTTATAATTGATGTTTTTATCCCATAAACTAGCAAATTTTCTGGTTTGATTTTTTTGAAGCAAGAAGTTCCTTTTCACATCAATTTTATAGATTTTTTTTTTAAATTTCTTGTTTGTGGTTGGGATAGAGTGAAATTGGGCGTATAAAATCTGGTTGAGCCATGTAAAATGTTGTCACTCAACTTAAGGGTAATTATTTATTTTCACCCTATAATATAGGCTTTAGTAATATTATATTCTATGTACCATGTATAAAAATTTATTTATTTTTTATTTTGTGCTTAAGATAAATTTAAGAGCGTGCATTAGTTGGATATATATTATATAAATATTGAAATTAATAAAATTTTATTTATTTAAATTAAATTTTCTTTAATAATTAATTAAATTATGAGTATTTTATGATTAAAAAAATTTATAAAATATGAACATTTAGAATATATTATTTTAAAGTGTAAATAGATTCGCCGACTTTACAGTAAAGGATATTTCAACTACCACATCCTACGAAAATTGCGGGATAAAATTATCTTAATTGGACTGACTTTTGTCAAATTAAAATAATATCAACAAAACTAAGGACTTGGGTTGCAATATTTGGTAAATGAAGGGGCAAATCGAAAACCCTAACAAGATATAAGATTCGCCGCCTCGCTGCTTCTCCGCAACATGGAAGGGAGCGGAGCGAGGGTTTTATCGAGAGAGTAATGAAGAGTGGAATGCTGGAAGCGGCAAATAACATGTGGATACGAAAGCCAAAACCTGAGGAGGAGTATCATGATGGTGTTCTTCAAATAGTTTTCAATCTGAAAATTCAATTGAATTTTGCCGCTCGTATTTCTTCTGTAACTAGTCTCTTTATAATTCACTTAATCGCTCCCTTTTTGGCCTTGTGATGATGCTCTCAGCTCTGAAGGTTCTTCCATAGTGTTGGTATATCGATTTTGATTACATCTATCTCTGTTTTTATTGGCGTTTTCTTTCCAAAATGAAAAGACCCATGCGAACCCGACTTGAATCTGGTTTCAGAAGGTTTTTTTTTTTTTTTTTCTTTCACACATTTTGCAAATTAGAGTAAAACTTTTACCAATTTTATATTTTTAATTTTATGGTAAATAAATACAAATTTTATTAATCCCAATAAATAAAAACTTTTGGAGTAAAATTTTTCTATATGGCCCAATATTTGTGTCTATTTATAGTTTAGCCCATTCTAAAATTTTATTCCAAGGAGAAATAACGCAAAATAAGTTTTTAACATTTATGCACCCTAACAAATAATTGTCCGAGTCAATAATTATTATTTAGTTTCAATGCTTTAATATATACTATTAATAATACAAGTAATAAATATTTTAATAATCAATATATTTTATAATATTTTCAATTATTTTATTTATAATCGCAAGCAAAATTTAGCAAAAGGATTGTATCCTATCCTACTGTGGAATAACTCAGAATGCTGTGTAGCAAATGATGGATGCCAACTGCAGCAAGTTTTCGGAAGTCTCATGAAAATAAGTTTAGACCATCTAACTACCTGTAGGACATATGTAAGGGGTCATGAGAATTCTAGAAATATGTTAGAAGATTGTAATAAGAGAAACAACAGACAAGGTTGATAGAATGTCCGAAAATCTTATAAATATAAACAAAGATCGATCAACTTTTCTGAGAAACAAAACAGCTGAGGCTTAAGCAACAGAAATGGTGGTAAGAGTGTACGGCTCGGCTTCCTCTAACCCTGTTGAGAGAGTTCTGGTTTGCTTGGTTGAGAAGGATATCGAATTCGAGACTTTCCCAGTTGATCTAGGCGATAAAAAGTCCCTGATTTCTCAAAATACAGGTAATTTTCTGATTAATCCATTTGATTACGTTTTAAATTAACTTTGTTGAAGATTTATCCAATTCATAATGCAGCCTTTTGGAAAAATTCCTGTCATTCAAGATGGAGACTACACTTTATTTGATAATTCGAAACTGTAGAAACTTCTTATTTCCAGTTACAAATTATACGTTTTAAGAAATAATAATCTGTCCTCAATTTTATAAAATGTGCAGAATCACGAGCTATACTGAGATATATTGCAGAGAAGCACAAGCATTAGGGAACTGATCTTCTCGGAAAGACCATTGAAGAAAGAGGTCTTGTAGAACAATGGCTAGAGGTTGAGTCACTAAACTTTCACCGACCAGTTTACAGCATGACCCTTCACCCTCCAACCTGGGTTTTTCTTGCCATGAAAACGTGATAAAGGAGAGCGAAGAAAAGCTGGCGAAAGTACTCGACGTTTACTAGGAGAGACTGGCCGAAAGCAAGTATTTGGCCGGAGATTTCTTCAGCCTGGCTGATCTCAGTCACCCTCCTTCTATGCAATTCTTGGCTGGCCCGGTTGAAGAAAGAGTATATGATAGGAGACAGGAAGAATGTGAGCGCTTGGTGGGATGCTATTGGTAACAGGCCGTCCTGGGAGAAAGTTGGTCAGCTTTGATTATCGGGCATTGTGTGTTTGATTGTCTGTTTTTCAAACTTGTTTTAGTTTACTTTCCTGATTTGTTCCGAGATTGTTTTATTTTTCCAGTCTAATGTTCAGAACTTAATTATTTCAGTTTTCTTTTTGTTTTGATCTCTCTCTCTCTCTCTCTCTCAAATGGAAATATTATAAATTCCAGAATAATAATAAGAGGAAATTTTGTTTCGAATTTAAGATTTTAGTAAGAAGAGAAATCTTCAGAAATGGGAGAAGTGGGAACGAGAGCAGTCGGCCTAGCTATTAACTTACAATGATATTAGATATCTAAACAGTAGACAATAATATTACAGATATAAAATTTATACACAAATTCATTTTATACCGTATTAATGTGATGTGTTATATAATTGTCCACTTTTATATTCTTAAACAATAAACGATATAGTTATAAATTTTTATATAAATTTATTTACGTAGATTAATGTGATAGTGTTATATAATTATAAAATATAACGAGATAAATTTGGAATATTAAGTATTATTTATTAATTTAATAGTAATGTTATGATATAAATTTTTACACACATTTATTTGCATAAAATAATGTTGTACAATTATATTATTAGGCGTGTTATTATTTATATATTTTTTAAAATTTGTGATAATTTTATATTTTGGCATTAATTAAGAGGCGAGCATATTCTTGACTATTTATTCTTTGTAAATAAAATTTTAATTTATTTTTTATTCAATTTTGAGGGTTTGTTAGGCATATTTTTTAAAATAAATAAAATAATATATTATTACAATAAATTTAATCATATATATATATATATTAATCCTTTAACAAATTAAATTAGAGTTACTTACTAATTACTAATCAATAGATGATTCACAATCAATATTTTTTTAAAAAATATTATACAAATATTCAAATAATTTTAATTAATAATAATAATAA